>VMBQ01002570.1:0-47500 GCA_007657795.1 Dreissena rostriformis | reverse complement strand
CTGATCATAAAGTGAAACTGACCGGCCGAGTGACTTTAACGGTATGTTAATTAGGATGTTAAACGAACCGCAGCGATGCAACTCCCGCTACGGAATTAATGCAATTGTTAATATTTTTAACATGTTGTTTATAATAATAACCCAAACACTATTTAAAAAAAATGTGGTGACGTATGCATACAAGTTCAACAAAACTAGCTAAGCCGTGTGCTTGCGTTGACGAATAATTTGATAACTTGTTTTTGAAGCGTTAATAAAACAGCAAAACAGTTACAAATATCAATGGTTCAGTAGGACAATGATGCCTCCACATTTCGCTGCCTTTTTGTCTGAAAAATTCACTTATGTCAAAACAATATATATCTTTCTATAATTTTGTTTAAAGACATACGGCTTCTTTTATTTTATACTGAACACACGGGTGGTGAATTAAGTTAGAATATTAATATGTAAAACTGTACAACTAAAGAATTAGATAAGAATAGCACAAACTACTCAAACGCTTATGAGATACCGTTATATACCGTTATATACCGGTAGAGGATATTGAATATATGTGTATTAATACAAAATGATAGATATATGGGATTCCTCATCAACATGACATATACCATAGTTACTTTTATAAAAATAATTTAAAAAAACGGCATGGTCGTAATGATTTACGATAACTCGAGTCATATAGCTTTGTACGGCAAAAACAACAACAAAACACTGTATTAACGAAAACATTTGTCTTGGATAATCATGCGTTTTATGTATAGTTTGACCCGAAAATAACTTACCGAGAGCGCCGCTGCCCGTAATCATATGTGTTAAGGTGATCACGAAAACATATATAAGAAAATTGTATAAAGTATAAAATAGGTTCATATATCATGTACAATAAAATAGTGGGTTTAAATTTAACAAGTCACTATAAAATCTTCCATGCATACATAGTATACACCAACAAGCTGTATCAATCGTTCTGCTATATATAGATTGCATACATGTACATTACATCTTATTTTCTTCCAGAGGATTTGAATAATCTATTAGTTATTAGCGAAAGATGTATGGGTAAATAACTTGATTGTATTGAACATGTGCGATTCAAAGTACAAAAAAGAGAACACAGCAGTAAACAAAATTAAGAGAAAGGTCTGACTTACAATTAGGTCTCCATTCATACCGAAAAGAGACATGTAGCCCATGTTTTACGTGATATCTCTCAATTTAGCAAATGCTATGTAAGGATTAATTCATGTGGTTCTACTGGTCAGACAATTCTTAATCAGACTATTGGCTATTTATAACAATCATAATCTGGGTTAGATAGGTACGCCAAAACACTTAAACACGACATGGAGGTACGTTCGCAAGCTTGTTAATATGTTTGTTAAGTTTATGCACTCAAGCAGAAACACTTTTTTAACTATGTGCAACACAATAGGCTACACCTTCGATTTTACCGAGTTGCGTAAGTTCAAATGCTTGCAAATATGTTTGTTAAACAGCCTCTGGAAGCTATATTTGTTAGTTATGCACGTACCACGTAAAACTGTATTTTTTTCATATATAAAGTAACCATAACTATGGTTGTGTCGATGTATGATAACCAAAATATGTATATGCGCTAATTCAAATGCTGTTTAATATGTTTGTAAAGTTTCAGCCCTCTGACAGCAGTATTTATTTAGTTATGCGCGACACAAGTTAAACAATGCAATTGCTTGGATAAAATAGGATCATAACTCTGGTTGTGTAGAAAAACTTCAGAACTATATTACAGAGGCGCGAAAGTTCACATGCTTGTTTAACAATTTTGTAAAGCTCGTTAATAGCAATACTTTTTGAGTTAATTGCTACAAGAGTTAACGCAGCTTGTTAAGATCCATAACTCAGGTTTAGCTGATTACACAGAACCAAGTTCACATGAAGGTTGATATGTTTGTAAAATTTCATCCCACTCGCAGCAACGCTTTTTAGTTAAGCGCCGCACAAATAAATGGGATGGGTGGACGGAAGCGGGCACGGACAGACGCAATTCAATTCGCCCTCTCTAAGGAGGTGGGTATACATATATAAATCGTTGCTGGAAACGCAATTTGTTAATGTGACTCGAACCTGCAAGGTCTAGTTCAGTGGGGCGTTCAATAACATCCAGTTGAATGTACTGCATTACTGTACAATCTCTGCAATATCTGATGTAGACACATATCATAAGCTTGCACATGTTATAAAGTATGCATTTAACAACCGTAAACGTAATAATGCTCTTGAACGTGAAAACACTAAACGGAATAAATATATATGTTATACTTAGCATGATTACCGCTTGTTTGATATTACAAACATTTTCATTATTATGAGCCTTATGCGAACTGTGTAAGTATTCGTACATTACATTTCCTGATGTATTTGTGTATAACAAACAGCTTATCTGCAATGCAATTTCAAGCCATGTGATATCAATGTCATTTATATGCGCATAAGTAGCCTAAACATAAAAGCCAAGTTGACATTTGTTTACATATCAATAATTACAAAATTGAACCTGTTTTAACGTGTACATACATTTTGTTGTTATATCTTATATAAAAAGCAGAAAAAGCAAAAGTATCCTTGATACCCGTGCAGCCGTCATTTCAACGAGTTGCGATTAAAAAAATAAAATATCTTCAAAAATCAAAGTAGGCTGTCCAACTTTTAGTCCAGTTGGTCACGCAAGTAAAAGTATTATAAAACTACATTTAAGAATTAGATAGTTAGGTACACTTATTTTTTCGGGGATATATCACTTATTTACAAATCAGTTTCAACGGTGAAAATATCATGTCACTGATTGCATCTCGTGTATTGAAATTAAACAAAATAAAATGTTCAAATATTACTATACGTCGATAAAACAGCTTCAAAGCACGTTACCTGCTTGTCGGTATATCATAATCTCGCATACAGTCATATGTTCTGTGGTACTGGGTGTCAACGTGCCACCCGAAACTTGTACAGTATTAACTTCGCGAGGAGGATTCAGTATTGTCATCGCAACAGTCAGGTTTTTCGAAGTGAACGCTACCCCGTCAAGTGCTTGGTCCTGACCTCTCAGTGACAATGTGATGTCAAACTGTTGCAAATCTGCAGAAAACACATTTAAATACGTGTACGGTGCTTATGAAGGTTGTATTTACTATTTCTTAAACAATAATAAGTTTCTTGAATAATCTTTCTTCCTTCAATTAACCAAAATAAATTTATGTAAGACAAAGATTGCATCATTATAAAGTACCGTTGTTCAATAGCATCCATTAAAACGGAACAGTAATTGTCTTTGCTGGATATAGTTAAACCATCTAACATTGTATGTTACAATAGCCAGTTACATAAAGCCGTTAGTGATGATGTTATACCAAATACGGAGGTTCATAAACTGTATGATCATGTTTGTGACATAATTTAACAGTGTGCAGAAACATCGGTAACGAAATCGGATATCGTGTTCTTTCGAAACATGATTAAGGCGAGAAAACAAAGGAACAAAGCAAGGTGACGGACTTGTGTTCAATGGATCTTCATGTCGGGAGGATATTATGAACACAATTGGGACGATAGTTTGTAGAACTGTTAAATCTGACTGACGCTTCTCAATTCGATACAATGTTGAAAAGGCTGTAACGGTCGAAGTTAACAATACAAGTAATAGTAGAAACAACAATAGTACAAGCATTCATCTTAACTTTGAAACGAGAAAACCAAGTCGGCTAGATAATATTATGCACGAACAGTATTTGCATGGCGCCATTACACTAGCCCAAACACTTGCCAGCTGTTACATAGAATGAACAAACAACCTTAAATTCTTTACGACCTTATCCCGCTCCTATAGCAGACAAATTCACCCAGCTGGGAATAATATATGGCAGATCGCTTTCGACAAAGGAAACTATCCGTGAGACATGCAGTAGGCTTTTTTATATATGATGCGGCTCAGGCAAAGCAACAGATACTTAAAGTGACAAAATATTGAAGACAATAATTATATATCACCTCCTGCCCAAAGCTTTGTATGAATATAAACGGTGCAGTAACTGTCCTGTCGACGCTCTACCAAACTTACAAGCCGCGCAAAAATGTGTGCAGGGATGCATATACATTTATATCAATATACTCCTGCCTGTGCACAGCGAATACCAATGCGACTGCAACGATGATGAAACAAATTATGTTCCTATACCAGCTTTGCAGATTGGCACTTTAGATTAAGTAAAGGAAGACTTAAAAAATTCTCATGCATCTTAACAAACAAAGTACATGGTTAATATCAAATAATTACATGGTATTACAGTCTCGTGTCGATGTTTTAACGATTACCTAGACTCGGAATTCTTTCACCAAATATAACTTGGAAAAAGATCTTGGATAACGCAGTTAGAAATAAAATAAAATTGGAGTGATTTCAGAGACACAATCTCTTGGAACAATTTATATCACCAGAGAAGTGCTCACCACTGTTTGATATAGGCAGTTAAATCTAAGCTTTCGGTCTGTATATGGGTCATACTAAATAATATCAGATTAATGAGGTCACGCCCATTCATACAACATTGTTATATATAGATATAGAGTTTATTCAACATACATTAGGCTTTAAGCCCATGAGTGAACACATATTACAACACAATATATTCACAAATGGTCAATGGCGTACAGAATTTTTAACAGAACGTAGATCAAAATCTTTTATATGCAATTACTAAGCGAATAACGTAATTATACATTGCATTTGTTTATGTAATTCATAAAAAGCGCTCCTAAGGCTTTATGGGAGTGTGTTAACATATCCGATTAAATTCATTGATTGAAATCAATGTTAATATCTACATGTGAATTTGAAATTTATTAGTGTATATTAGTACGTAAAGGGAGCCTTAACTATACGAAAGTATATTTTAAAAACCATTTAATGAAAATCATTAAGTCTCTGTTTTTCTTTTTACTTTTACATAACTCTATGTATATACTTTTGGTCATTGGTATTTTGTGAATTATTTTATTTCGATTTTTTAATTAAAAAAATATATCATAGATACTGTAGTACATGACATTTTATCGTTTATCTTTAATGCCTTTAATACTAGCATATTCCTCCTTCTTAATGATCTGTTCTGTTCATTAGGTCTGTTGGCTGCGTAGATATGTGTTTTTCTTTTTTTTTCTTTTTTATAAGAATACGCATACTATCTATGGAAAGTGGTTAATTTAAAATTAAAACATATTTAATACAAAACTAATTATAAGAGTTCAGTAATATTCATTCAATAACATAAATTATAAGCATATTAATGTTTCTTTATCTTGGTATTTATGTCTTTTTCATTAGTATGTATATTAAGTTTATGCTTTAATTGTTTTAATTGTATGCTTGCAAGTGTACGTACATGTATACCTGTATTAATTATTGTAAATAGTTGATGTATTTATGTTATGCTCTCCATGCATTGGAGGAAATAAAGAATATATCTTTGGTGTAGCGAATTTCTAAACGACGATCGGGTATTTTCGTTTCAAAAGGACATGTTGATTTTTAATACTAACATCACTAAAAATACATATGTTTGTATTGATTAAGTGTTTTTCTATACTTACATGTGTCGATACGCCCCATAATTAGAATCTTTTCCACAATATACGTCTTGCCCAGTGTCAGTTGCACCCATGCCGGTCTTCGTAGAGCCGCACAACATCCACAATCGTCAGCTCTGCCTCGGTTATTCACAATACCATCGTTGACCCTATCAGCAATCCAATCCAGGTATGGGTCCCCGTATGATGTCACCGCGATGTTTGAATTGGGGATCTGGGTGGGGTCTTAGTTACAAACAAAAAGCTCTGATTACACAAAGGTAACTTTACTTTCATATTTTTGTTTATCGCGCACAGTTTGTTTTAAGATGTTTTTTATGAATGCATTTTTAATGCAAATTGCACACTTATACGAACTGACTGTATCATGTGTTGCGGATCTGGATTTGTGAATACTTGATTAGATCATTTACATGACATTTCTGCAACATAACTTGGAAATATACGGAGTGATGCTATCTTTGGTTCTGGATCTTGCATTCGGATGTTTTCATAGGTCACCTTCATAAAAAGTATGAAAGGTATTTTACGATCAATAAATATTACTTATTAATTACTACTACAATAACACAATCGTAGTAAAACTTATGTTGTTCATGATTTTGATGTTTATGTATATGGATATAATGATAATTATCAAACAAGAGAAAGAAGATAATTTAATTGATAACGATGATGATAAGGATGATTCATCTGCTGCTGATATTATGACGTTGATATTGCTGCTGTTGTTTATGATGATGAAGCAGAAAAAGAGGAAGAGGAAGATGATGATAATTATGATTATGGCGATGGTGCTGCTGACAATTATGTTATTGATGTAGTCTATGTTGATGAAACAGATAAGGAAGAAGAACAAACAATAAGAAGATGATGAGTTGTCTAAGAATGATGATGCTGATGATTCTGCTGATGCTGATGATGGTGGTGGTGGTGGTGGTGATGATGGTGGTGGTGGTGATGGTGATGATGGTGATGATGATGACGACGATAATGATGATGATGATGATGATGAGGATGATGATGATGGTAATGAAGATGATGAAGATGATGATGATGATGATGATGATAATGAAAATGATGATTATGATGATGATGAGGATGATAATGTCGATGCTGCTTCTGCTGCTGATGATGATGAAAATGATGATGATGCTGATGATTATGCTGCTGCTGCTGCTGCTGATGATGATGATGATGTTTCTGCGCTGCTGCTGCTGCTGATGATGATCATGATGATGATGATGGTGATGATGATGATGATGATTATGATGATGATGATGATGATGATGATGATGATGATGATGATGATGATGATGATGATGATGATGATGATGATGATGATGATGATGATGATGATGATGATGATGATGATGATGATGATGATGATGATGATGATGATGATGATGATGATGATGATGATGATGATGATGATGATGATGATGATGATGATGATGATGATGATGATGATGATGATGATGATGATGATGATGATGATGATGATGATGATGATGATGATGATGATGATGATGATGATGATGATGATGATGATGATGATGATGATGATGATGATGATGATGATGATGATGATGATGATGATGATGATGATGATGATGATGATGATGATGATGATGATGATGATGATGATGATGATGATGATGATGATGATGATGATGATGATGATGATGATGATGATGATGATGATGATGATGATGATGATGATGATGATGATGATGATGATGATGATGATGATGATGATGATGATGATGATGATGATGATGATGATGATGATGATGATGATGATGATGATGATGATGATGATGATGATGATGATGATGATGATGATGATGATGATGATGATGATGATGATGATGATGATGATGATGATGATGATGATGATGATGATGATGATGATGATGATGATGATGATGATGATGATGATGATGATGATGATGATGATGATGATGATGATGATGATGATGATGATGATGATGATGATGATGATGATGATGATGATGATGATGATGATGATGATGATGATGATGATGATGATGATGATGATGATGATGATGATGATGATGATGATGATGATGATGATGATGATGATGATGATGATGATGATGATGATGATGATGATGATGATGATGATGATGATGATGATGATGATGATGATGATGATGATGATGATGATGATGATGATGATGATGATGATGATGATGATGATGATGATGATGATGATGATGATGATGATGATGATGATGATGATGATGATGATGATGATGATGATGATGATGATGATGATGATGATGATGATGATGATGATGATGATGATGATGATGATGATGATGATGATGATGATGATGATGATGATGATGATGATGATGATGATGATGATGATGATGATGATGATGATGATGATGATGATGATGATGATGATGATGATGATGATGATGATGATGATGATGATGATGATGATGATGATGATGATGATGATGATGATGATGATGATGATGATGATGATGATGATGATGATGATGATGATGATGATGATGATGATGATGATGATGATGATGATGATGATGATGATGATGATGATGATGATGATGATGATGATGATGATGATGATGATGATGATGATGATGATGATGATGATGATGATGATGATGATGATGATGATGATGATGATGATGATGATGATGATGATGATGATGATGATGATGATGATGATGATGATGATGATGATGATGATGATGATGATGATGATGATGATGATGATGATGATGATGATGATGATGATGATGATGATGATGATGATGATGATGATGATGATGATGATGATGATGATGATGATGATGATGATGATGATGATGATGATGATGATGATGATGATGATGATGATGATGATGATGATGATGATGATGATGATGATGATGATGATGATGATGATGATGATGATGATGATGATGATGATGATGATGATGATGATGATGATGATGATGATGATGATGATGATGATGATGATGATGATGATGATGATGATGATGATGATGATGATGATGATGATGATGATGATGATGATGATGATGATGATGATGATGANTGTTAAAAGTGCGGTGACACCCCTTTTTTATTTTTGTTTTATGATAACAATACGTAGATGAACATATTTGAGCAGTTTCGCAAAAAGTTATTAGAAAGAACTTTTTTTAATATCATTTTTGTGGTTAAAATAGTAAAAAATTTACGTTTTTTTGGGTTACATAAAAATTATAAAAATTAAATTTCTTAAAATTTAACTGTTGTTCTCCATTTTTTGGTAGTTTGTGGTTTAATTAAATGGTATATGATATATATTAGCTTATATAATATCTACATGTTGCCAATTTCATAGGTTATTGATCATTTTTATGCAATTAGATATTTTTTAGTTTTAATGAAAAAGTACATGTTATATAATGGTGAATAAAATCAAAACAACGCCGGTGACCCTATGTTTTTATTTCATTTTTCATATAGTATTTGTATGTAGTACTTGAATATAAATTTTGAGCAAAAGTTATTAGATGGAAAAAAATCAGCAAAACTGCAGCAACACCCCTTAAGTATTGCTTCATTCGATCATTCTCGTACCAATCTAAACAAATATATTTCTAATAGAACAGTCGATTTCCAGTATATTTTCTTTCAGAGTAGCGAAGTCCATCGTAATGACTGAAACATGAAATAAACATGACTTAAACTTCCAAACAAAACACTTTCCAAGTTGGCAACTGATATTTCTAAAAAATAGCCTAAAACGAACAGAGTTGTTCTTTAATTTTGACCACTGGGGCCCATATTTGCATGGTCTTCAATACTTTTTGACTACATGTTGAAATAAAATGTTATTTTAGAACATGTCACATGAGGCCATAACATATATATAACCAGCAAATTCGTTGAATTGACATCCCCTGCCAAATATTTTTTTTATGTATGGGTGCAAATCCCTTGATAAACAGTATAATCCTTAAAAAGAGCTGCGTTTGTGAAACACAATGCCCCCTACTGCGCCTTGAAGCCGTGCAGCAGCTCTTTTAGAGAAAACAAGGCCCTAAACTTGCCGAAAATCAATGGACCAAAACTAAACTCACACTTCATCTGTAAGTCATGTAGGTAGACTCAAGTACCAAAACTCAGCTCAATATCTGAAAGCGTTATGCAAAAAACCTCAGGAAAAAGGTTATGATGGAGATATTTTCTTAGTCGAAGGCCCATAACTTCGCCAAAAATCAATGGACCGGAACGAATTTCCCACTTCATCTGTAGGTCATGTAGGTAGACTTACATACCATATATCAGCTCAATATCTGAAAGTGTTCAATAAAAATAAAACAGGAAAACGGTTATTATAGAGAACATTTCTAAGTCCCAAGCACAAAACTTCACCAAAAATCAACGAACCGGAACGAATTTCACACTTCATCTGTAGGTAATGTAGGAAGACTCATATATATATCAAAAACCAGCTCAATATCTGAAAGAGTTGCGAAAAAAACTTCCAGAAAACGGTTATGATGGAGAAAATGTGTTAATCCAATGCCTATTACTTCACCAAAAATCAATGAACTGGAACAAATTTCAAACTTCATCTGTATGTCATGTAGGTAGACTCACATACCAAACATCAGCTCATTTTACAAAAAAGCGTTGCATAAAAAACTCCGGAAAACAGTCATTATAGCGAAAATGTATAAGTCTAAGGCCATAACTATGCCAAAAATCAACGGACGGGAACAAATTTCACACTTCATCTGTAGATGACATGTAGGTAGACTCACATTCCAAAAAATCAGCTCAATATCTGAAAGCCATGCGTAAAAAAACCTCCGGAAGAGAAAACATTGAGAAAATTTCTTTACCAACTTGTGTCTCAAATCTCCATGACTTTTACTTTCTATTAATAGAAGCTCATGCCTTGGATTTTATCCCTTTAAAAATATTACTTCCTGTGTAAAAAATAAACCTTGTACCTGCCAACTGAAAAATAAAAATTATCTCCCTTTAAAGCTTATTACTTCCCTTGGCACAAATTTACATCACTCAAAGGGCATTAACTCTTATTTTAGAAAGTCTAGAGTTATGGTTCTTGTGAATGGCACTTCTCCTCATTCATATCTATACACCCATGAATTTTCATGTTGATATCTTCTATAGTTTCTGAGATATGGACCTGAACAGTTTTGTTACAAACAGACGGACGGGCAACGCCATTTCTATATCCCTCTGCCTTTGGCGGGAGATAAAAAGGGGCGTATGAAATTTAAGTCGCAATAAATAATACAAATATATGTTAAATAAACATATTGAATATATATGTGGTTTTGATGTTTATCGTTTCTTGGTTCCATTTTATCTGAATATATGAACAAGATAATATAGGTGGGTTGAGCAAAAGTTATCCAAACACTTACATTATTTAAATGTAAATACGACTTTAAATAAGAAATATAATTAATACGAATATGAATGGTTAATCGCCTTTTTTGCGTTTTTGTCACCATGTAGATATGAGAACTTACCTATTTTTTCAGTTGTTTTCTCGCACTTTCTCGAGTAACCATTTATTGCACGTTTAGCATAATAGTTTTTCACAAAAAAGCTCTGGAAATAACAGGCCAACCAATTTTTCGCTATACACGTAAGACGAATCATACAAATACCAACGATTGGCAGCCGTACTTTTCCGTTTCAGGCGAATTTGGAAGTGTCCGGATTTAGCGCAAGTACCCGTATTTTGCAGTTGGTCACCAATATACTTGTACAGCAACACATAACCAACCCTATCCTCCCACCCCCTGAAAAAAACGCCTCGGATCCACAATGATCTCAAAACTGGTCGGGAAGCCTCCAAATCTGGATAACCGGATTATTCCAGAGTTTTACAACCCCTGATATATAACAATAAATATAACTGGTTCAATTAACTTTACTAAAAGACTGAATGCTTTAAAGGAATTTAAAAAAAATCCATACAGGAAAATAATTAAGTATTCACATGCATTTTGATAATAAAACAAAACATCCTTATCAATTATTTATCTATCAACATACCTCTAACATACACTGAAGTGTTTACAATTGTACCAACAGCAACATATTGAGAATTACATTGGTATGTCCCTTCATCCACTCTCTGTATTCCAGTTATAATAAGATTCCTGTTGTCAGCAGCAAATCTTAGGCGTGGAAAGTCAGACCTTATGTCATCACCCTCGTAGTTGTAGACTGTCAGTAGTGCGCTTGTATCAAGAGGTGGTCCTCTCCATTGAGGTTTCAACACAATCAGGGTGCACATTACAGTCACTGTGGAGTTCACTGTTGTGTAGATCGATCGTAGTGAGGTTGACATTCTAGTCGGAATTTGTGGTCTGAAAATATCGGGTTGATTACTTTTATTTAACCTCACACATACATGTAAATTGCAGCCTTGACCTTGGTCAAATTAATATGGGTCTATTCCGGATAAAATGATAGCCACCAATTGATTTCAGGAATTAAGAACAGGTCAGAAACGGAGAAATTTTGCCAAGTCAAGGAGCCTTCATAGGGTTTGATGAACAGGGAAGAAGTCTTCACAAGCTCGTTGAATTTAAGAAATTCTAGTGACAGATAATTCAGTTGAAAACGGCTGCATCCAGAGGTGGTCCTCTCCATATAGGTTTAAAAAAGTTCAGGGTGAATACTACAGTCACTGTGGAGTTCACTGTTGTGTAGATCGATGGTAGTGTTGTCGACATTCACCAATGCACAAGTATTGGTTTACCGTCTAAAACAATTCATAAATACCACTAAATAGTAATATCGACAAATTTAACACACTGAATATTATGCCCCACATGACATGGTACAATCTATTTTGATTTTATTACGTACAAATGCTATTCTCACACTGCTGACCATAGTTTACCTGACATTTTCGTTTAATAATACCGATAGCGTAAATATGTAGTAACTGAATTTTATATCGGTATTTCTGACCCTTGTCGGTTTATGTACATGTACTTAAAGTATTGGACATATCGTGTGTGATAATCTTCGCCATGTTTCGTTGTCATGTGCTTAAGGAATCGATACTGCTCTCGAGTCCGAATAAAAGTATAGAGTGACCATTCTACAGCTATAACATGGCATCTTAATTTTATAAGCTANTCTACTAACATAAGTTGCTCCTATGCTTGTTTTATTTACATAGCCCACAACTTGCTTTTATCTTTCATTCATGAGCTAAACGAACATACACAGGCGACACAAACAATAAATAATTTTGACCATTTTAATACAAACAAATGTAGGGTTAATTAAAAAAGATACTTTCGATTTCTACCGATTTTCAGTACATGAGTTTAAATATTTCATTCAAGCTTAGTTTACATTCAGAAGAATATGACCATGAACGATGCCCACACATCGCGTCTGTGGATTTACGCATGTTCAGTGGGAACACCACCGTCCCGATTGAAGTTCTATTTCGTCAAATCTGTAAATAGTAACATATGCCACAATTCATTTACTATTGTTTATGAAATTTTTGAGCGCTTTTATCGTCAATAATAACCAGAATTTACTTTTACATATGGAATTCGTGATAATACGGGATTATCGATTTGATAGAGACGCAAAAAGTTATAAGTATGCGGTTATAGATAGAGTCAAGTTAATACGGATGTATTGTGGAAGCGATCGAGTCAGGCTTATACGTATCTATAATGTTGGAAAAGGTTAAACGTTTAATAATTAATAATTGTTCGGAACACAGAGTGCATATAATGTACAGGACTTACGCGGCCCCCAGTTTCTCCAGCGTATGACAGTAAGGTAAGAGCAACACGCTTCAACTCCTCATAAGCTCACTGGTGGAGGAATTCAAGAAAGCCAAGACGAGACTGGTACTCACTCTAAGAGGCTCCCCAGATGAGCAGATCCGAGAAGCAGGCATTGTTACCCGCATCAGCAGGAAATGGTCGGCTACAAGCTGAGGATTCGCTCAAGTACAGAGACGTTGTAGGATTGACTGCTGTCGAACGTCAGGGGATTGGCGCGACAATAAAACTTCTGTGGAGCCGAGCAGACAAGAAAGAGAGGCGCGCCATGATCCAGACAGAAGTCAGGAGGTCAGAAGAAAACAAGAGACAGCCTAGAGAGGTAGACATGGGAACACAGGGAGCATGGGCAGCATGGAATTCAATGGAGCGGAAATTGACCTGGGACGACATCTGGAAGTATGACACAATCAGGTTTTCCTTCCTCTTTAGGTCCGTACATGACCTCCTGCCATCACCCACAAACCTTTGCCCTTGGGGACTCATACCAGATCCTAAATGCAAACTATGTGATCGTCCCGGCACTCTAGAACATGTTATTTCTTGCTGCACTAAAGCTCTGTCACAAGGAAGATACAGATGGAGCTCAGAGAGGTTGCTGACTGGCTCGAACAAGAAAAGAAAAAGGTACGCAGTAGTACCCCGCGAAAACAAATGATCAACTTCGTGAAGCCGGGTGAAACTGCACATAGACAACCGACACAGAAAACCTCAATCCTCAACGGCGCAAACGGATGGAACATGAAGGTTGACCTTGACAAAAAGCTGGACGATCCACGTATCATGCAGACAAACCTCAGGCCCGTCATCGTGCTGTGGTCAGAGGCGGGGAAGCGACTCATCGTGATCTAGTTAACAGTACCTTGGGAAACAGATGCAAGGAGGCCAACGAGAGAAAAAGTTCAAGTATACAGAGCTGCTAGAAGTTTGCATTAAAACATTCTGGCGTACTTGGTTGTTCTCCATAGAAGTAGGCGCTAGAGGGTTTTGTGCACATTCCGTGTGCCGACTGATGTCAGCAGTCGGGTCTACTGGCAAGGATAGACGGCGGACTATCCGGAAACGGAGCCAAGCTGCAGCGCGGTCGTCGAGCTGGTTGTGGCTGAGGCGAGAGGATGAAACTTGGAAGAAGTAGAGCTATCGACATTCACGAAGCTGCGGTGGCCCCACACTCCCGAGATGTCCATTTATTTTTTAGGGGCGAAACATTTACGACGAAGGGACGTCATGCTGATGATGAATGTCGATCAGCAATACACAACCACCATATAATCTGAGTCTTATACAAACACACATGTCTTCCGCGAAGGACGTTAAACAAGGGTGCAGTGTATCGATGATATACACCGGGCACTTAGAAGAACCAGGCTTGCCTCTGGATACGGGGCGTCACCTGTACCATACGAAATCCCACGAATACTTCTCTTTGGACAGAGAGCACATAATCAAGACCCATACAGTATTCACATTATACCGAATAATAAAACGTATTTAATACTATTTCAATCGTACAGTATTCCTAAAACAACTATAGAAGTTTACCCCTTACAACTACATAGGTACTGAAAATGTAAATCAAATAAGTATGGAGGCAATACATAGCAATAAAAAATAATCAGGCGTCAAACATAACACATAGTTCATCATACCTTTTTAACATAAATCACTATTCGGCTTCAAAATAATTATATATAAAAATGTATGGCTAATCTCTGTGTAATAAAATATTTTACGGTTAATTCATCTTTTGACATCTAACTTGCCCATCACGATGAGGTCACGTGATTGCGCGGGAAAACGGACGTGTTTTTTTTTTGCTGTGTCGGATTTCGAAGTAAATTTTAATTTAAATAAATATCGCGGTGTTTAAAATATTCGTACTATGTGGATAAATAGTACTTAATGTAAGTTCTGATGGGTCGAAAATCAAATAATAAGAGAAAAGAAAGGAATAGCAGTGGAAATGAAAGTGTAAATCTGAACAATAGAAAGATACCAAAACAAAGAGGCCCGTCCAGTGAAAAACAGACTTCAGACACTTCTTTTTCAGTAAGTGATTTGCTTGGTCTTACAAACTCTGTATTATATGGCGGAGAAGATAGTGACTTAACAAACACAAGCGTGTTTCTTAACAACCACGAACCCTGCAATTCGCCAAAGGATACCATCATGGCCGGAGCGCAACCAACATTGCAGGATGTTATGAGTGCACTTGGAGTAATAAGTGGACGTCTTACCTCAGTTGAGCAAAAATTGCAATGCCTAGACAATATGGATCTGCGTATGGCAAAAATTGAAAAGGACATGAACACCCTTTGGTTGGCTCTTGAGGATAAAGTCAAAAGGGTTGACGAGCGCGTGTCGAGGCTCGAACATATCACAGAGGGGGCGGACATTGCGGCGGCACAGGTCACAAGTAGGATAGACGAGCTTGAACGGGAACGCGACAGCCTCCGTGATGATCTGGTGTACATGAAATCGCAGAGTATGCGTAACAATCTTGTATTTACTGGTGTGCCGGAAGTGGATAAAGAGTCGCCGGAGATCACAGAGTCGTTACTCAGAAAACATATCAACGAGGCACTCAATATCGCAAAGGAAACGGCGGATGCAATTAAGTTCGAGAGGGTACATAGATCGCCGGGGGAGCCTACCCGTGGTAAAACTCGATCGATAATTGCCAAGTTTTCGTTTTTCAAAGACAAGGAAGTGGTGAGACGGCAATGGAAACATCTCGATGGTACAGGATTTAATGTGTTTGAACAGTTTCCGCCGGAAGTGGTTGCCAAACGTAGGAAGCTGCTTCCGAAGATGAAGGCGGAAAGAGCCAAAGGCAAGCGATCTTGGATCGCGTACGACACCCTGTACGTTGACGGTCGTCCAGTGCGCGATTAGGGACACGACGGGGGAAAAATTGACATTCTTTCGTGGAATGTAAATGGCCTTACAAATTGTAAGAAAAGTAATTCTTTATTTGTTAGTATTTTAAGTGCTAATGATATATGTTTTTTGTATGAATCTTGGACCAATAGCGGTAGTGATATCGATTTGAGTGGATACATATCTTTTAACTTCTTTAGAAAATTCCAGCATAGAAATTCTCGCAGAAATAGCGGTGGCATTGTTGTTTACATTAAAGAAGAATTAGCTGATGGAATAGTTATTTTAAAAAATCATTATGATACAATTATCTGGGTGAAACTAGATCACACATTTTTTAATATCTCAGAAGATGTTTATATTTGTGCAAGTTATATATGGGGAAATGAGTCTCCAGTTTATAACACATTTAATGTAGATTTATTTGAAATTTTAGAAAATGATATTGCTTATTTTTCTGAATTTGGTAAAGTGTTTGTTACTGGCGATCTCAATAGTAGAGTTGGTAATAAATGCGATTATATTGTACATGATAGAATTAATACTGTAAATGATGATGTTGATTATAACCCTGATAATGCCTCTGTTAGGGCCTCAGTAGATTGTTCACTAAATAACCACGGAGTAAGATTACTAGATTTATGTAAATCCACATGTCTACGTATTGTTAATGGTAGAGTTGGCAATAGCTGTAAACAAACTTTTTATTCAAATAACGGTACTTCTGTCATTGATTATTTATTGGCAAACGAATATAGCTTTTCAAGCATATCAGATTTTACTGTGCACGATTTTAACGTGTTTAGTGATCACGCTCCGTTACAGTTTTCATTATTTTGTAATAACGCCTCGTCTGAGTATCAGTCTTACACCGATGTTAAATATAAGTGGAACGATGCGTTACGTGGGCAATTTCGCTCAGGGATTATTTGTATGCTACCTGTTTTTAATACTATTGTTCAACATATTGATTATTCAAGTAGAGCGTCAATAAATGAAGTATTGACTAGATTTACTGAAACTATTCGCAGTGTTGCTGACCCGTTATTTTCTAAAACATGTGTGTATAAAACAGATCCAAGTTTTCATGTAAATAGCTGTATGAAGAATGCAGAATGGTTTGATCACGAGTGCGATGATGCACAAAAATTGTACCACGACGCTTTACGTATTTTTAACACTAGTAAAACAGTTATAAACAGAGAACATTTATGTGCACGTAAAAAGTATTATAAGGACTTAATCCGCAAGAAAAAAGCGTGTTGTTACAGGAAAAAAATGCTTGAGATTGAAAATTTAAGAAAACACAAACCAAGAGACTTTTGGCGATTTTTCAAATCAAAAAATAATGCTATAAAAAATAAAATATCCTTAGAAGAATTTACACATTTTTTTGAAAACCTCAGTAGCAATATGTCTAATTTTTGTAATAATGAAGCAGACGATTTTTGTTCAAATAATGATTTTAATTTAGAAAATTCTACATTCCCAGAACTTGATGTGCCTATATCTGTTGAGGAAGTTCGCAATGCAATTAAACATTTAAAACGAAATAAATCATCAGGTAGTGATTGTATGTTGAATGAATATTTCCTTGAATGTAGTGATATTTTGTCTGCACATTTGTGCGATGTGTTTAACGGTATTTTTGTATCGGGCTTCTTTCCCGATAAATGGACAGAAGGGGTTATAATCCCTTTGCATAAAAAAGGTGCTGTTAATGATGTAAATAATTATAGAGGGATTACTTTAGTAAGTTGCTTTTCAAAACTATTTACCACGATTTTAAACAAGCGCATTGAAACTTTTTGCAATGAAAACACTATTATTTCGGATGCGCAGTTCGGATTTAGGAAAGGTTATTCAACTATTGATGCTATTCATATATTGATGTCGATTGTACAAAATTATTTAAATGAAAATAAACGTCTGTATGTTATATACGTCGATATGTTAAAATGTTTTGACAGTATATACCGCAATGCATTATGGTTGAAAATGTTTAAGTCTGGTATACAAGGTAAATTGCTTAGAATAGTGAAGGATATGTATGCGAATGTTAAGTCACGAGTTAAATCATGTTCATCTTATTCAGATTATTTTAGTTATGCGGTTGGACTGAGGCAAGGGGAGGTAATGTCGCCGATTTTGTTTTCTTTATTTGTTGAAGATCTTGAACTTTTCCTACAAGATAACATTAACTCTGGTTTGAGTATAGATGATATTGTGTTGATTGTATTATTATTTGCTGATGATATGGCTATTTTAGGCAAATCACCTGCTGAAGTCCAATCACATTTAGATAAATTATATTTATATTGCAATGCTTGGGGGCTAAATGTTAACACTGCAAAAACTAAAATAATGGTATTTCGGAAAAGAGGAGGATTAAAAGAAAATGAAAAATGGACATACAATGGCAATGTTATTGAAGTTGTTGATAACTTTAACTATTTAGGCACTGTTTTGAATTATACTGGAAGTTTTAAATTAAACCAAGAACATTTGGTTGGTAAAGCCCTTAAAGCATTGAATACATTATTGATAAAATGTCATGACTTTGATATAAAACCAAAAATATTTTGTCAGTTGTTTGACTCCTTTGTGGGTTCTATATTAAACTATGCTTCCGAAGTGTGGGGTTTCTCAAAGTCAGATGATATTGAACGTATACATTTAAAATTTTGCAAACGATTGCTTCAGGTTAAAATAAATACTTGTAATGTTGCTGTTTATGGAGAATTAGGTAGATACCCATTGTATGTAAATAGGTATATTAAAATTATAAAGTTTTGGTTTAAAATTCTTAACAATGAAAATATTATTATGCAAATTGTTTACAAGCAAGCTTTACACGATTGTAATAAAGGTTATAACAATTGGGTCACAAATGTTAAGAACATGTTAAATAATTATGGATTTGGTTATGTATTTGAAAATCCAAATGTTGTGCAAGTAAATAGTTTTGTTAGTGAGTTCAAATGTAGACTTGTTGACAATTTTAAACAAGAATGGTATGGAAAAATGAATAACAGCTCTGTATTAGATATGTATAAAATTTATAAATCCTCTTTGGAATACGAAGAATATTTAGACTTACTTCCTAAACGTCTGCGTTTATTTTTTGTACGATTAAGAGTTTCTGCACATCCGTTGAGAATTCAAACTGGCCGATATGCTCAGAACAACATTCCACGAAATGAACGTTATTGTTTATGTTGTAATTCCGTTGATTTAGAAGACGAATACCATTTTATTTGTATATGCCGCTGTTACATAGATTTAAGAAACAAATATATTAGCCGTATATTTTATATTAACCCATCTGTGTATAAATTCCACAAGTTATTAGTTTCAAGTGATAGATTAGTAATTTCGAATGTATGTAAATATATTAAAGAAGCTTTAGTTGTAAGAAATACGATTTTGAATAATACTGTTTAATAGTTTTCATCCCTCACTCCTCGATAGAACTTACGTGTTCTTGTCATATTTATTTATTTTATTTTTTTGTACTTTTTGTGTTTATTTGTATTTGTATTTTGTAATTGACTTTTATGTTACAAAATGTTATGTTATTATCCGTAATCACGTGACAGAAAATAATTTGTATTTTTGAGTATGAAGACGATGTACTGTTGTATAAGTCTGAATAAACTATCTGTCTGTCTGTCTGTCTGTCTGTCCCATCGGATGAGCCACAGATAAAATATCTACCAGAGCACAATAAGGCCCCATTGGCCATTGTACACTGTTGTTTTGCCCAAAATTATATCTTTGGCAGCCAGGGTAAAATTTACAATATTTTGGCTCAACATTAACATTTTCCTCTGAAAGGTCACAGGGGCAGGTCTGTCCATAGTTGTAGCAATCTTCGGAATTAGGGGTAGTTCGTGGAACATTTTTCACCCCATAAGTTCTTTAAGAATACAATGAAATCGTTTTATATCGGATTTATTTTTACGCATTTGTATACATCTAGTTAAGAATGGTCTTTCTTTGATTAGATGTGCTCATTATACCCATATAAACAAATCGGCTAAAATGTTCGGTATTCGGAGCATATTCTCTAAATATTTTTCGCAGTGGATATCGATGCACCAACAAAGGCATATCGTATTGATATCGGGATTTATAAATATGGTTCGAATATCATGCCAATCAGGGCTGATGAAGAAATTCCGATATGTCCGATAGCTTTGTATTACATTATAAAGAAGCGTTCGTTGCCATCGTTTGATGCCACTGACGGTTTAGATATCAGTATGCTTACAAGTGTCTGAAAAAAATGGGAATATCATACTCATCAAAATTTATCATCATCATCATCATCATCATCATCATCATCCGCCTCCTCCTCCTCCTCCTCCTCATCATCCTCATCATCATCATCATCATCATCATCATCATTATCATCATCATCATCATCATCATCATTATCATCATCACCACCAACACCACCAACACCACCAACACCACCAACACCACCAACACCACCAACACCACCAACACCACCAACACTAACAACACTACCAACACCAACACTATCATTATAATCATTATCACCATCATCATCATGAAATAGTATTGCTTTCATCTTTTACTGTAAAAGCTCAGTAAATATCATGTTTCAGTTGTATTAAAGTGAGACTGTACGATTTTGTCAAATTTTTATATGTGTTTAATTATAATATATGGATAAAAAATATGTTACAACAACACAAAATATGCAAGAAAAATTATACATTGAAGACGAATTTCTTAAAATGCAGCAAAGACAAGTTAGCGCTGGTTAAAGCCGATGCCGACACTTTTACTCGTTTTTGTTAGGAAACAAAATTGTATCTTTGTGTCGTATGAACGAATCTGCACTTAAACTAAATTTAGATTTACATTGTACATGCATGATATATATGCTGGCGAATTCGACTTCCAGCCATTTTCGATTTCAGATTTAAATATCTGGCTTATTTCGCATTTTTCGACACTTTTATTGTAATTTATATTGAAATATATGTATAATAAGTTTTTACACATTTTATATAAATTCATAAATATTTGACAAAATTTTACAGTCTCACTTTAATATGTAAGAAAAATAAGTTGAATCATATTGTAACCTTTACTTTCTCATCTTTTACTATCAAGATGTGGCGCTTTCCCGAGCGCTCGGTTAGGCAGACGGCGGAGCCTAACCATGCTGGTTTGCACGGCATTTTGGGTTTACCCCGCTTATGACACGTGTTTGCAAGCGTGATTGTTACGGTCCGATATATCACGAGCGTGTAACATAATCGACTCGTCATATACGGTTTAAAACTGCCTTTAGCCCATACCTTTCTCCAATATTTCCATTAATTCATTAAACTAAATTATTTTGATATATTGTTAAAGCGGGACTGTACGATTTTGTCAAATATTTATGATTTTTTTATAAAATGTGTTAAAAATTAGTATACATATATTTCAATATAAATTAAAATAAAAGTTAAGAAGAACATGTGTAGACAAATGCGAAATAAGCCAGATATTTAAATCTGAAATTTAAAATGGCTTCCAGCCAAATTCGCCAGCATATATATAATGCATGTACAATGCGAATCTAAATTTAGTTTGAGTGCAGATTCGTTTATACGACACAAAGACACAATTTTATTTCCTAACAAATACGAGTAAAAGTGTCGGCATCGGCTTTAACCAGCGCTAACTTGTCTCTGCTGAATTTTATGAAATTCGTCTTCAATGTATAATTTGTATTGCCTATTTTGTGTCATCGTAACTTAATTTTATCAATATATTAAAATTTAACACATATAAAAATCGTACAGTCCCGCCTTAATCAAACGAATAGTGGGACTTAGCTGTACTATTCAGTTACAGTTTAATTTACGTTAACAACTTATACAAATATTTTCTCATTCAGAGTGTAGCATCTAGCATTTATCAATTACACTAATTCACGTTTTAAGTGCTTCATGAAACTATATATTTTATATATAGTCAATACAGCCAATATATGACATATATGCCTATATGAAAGCGAATGGCGCGAGTGCGAAGTATTTATCATGACCTCGCGTTCTCGATCTATTCTCTGTCGAGATCACGAAAACCCGACGCGAAATCGCGATATTTACATCGCACGTCGTATTCTCGAAATATAGCATACTGATTTCGCGATGTCGCTTCGTTCACTCGTGCCTTCGATTAATGTTTTCGCATTTCTACCAAAGCAATTTAACGGTCCAAAGGGCGAAAACAAGGTGCGAAATTTCGAGAGTTCGATATAAAATACGATATAACGATGCGAGATTAAGATGAGAGTTTTCGAGAATTCGAATCGATATCGCGATATTAATTTCGTGATCTTGCATCAGGTTTCCGTATTCCCGACCATTAAATAAACGACAAGACACGAGATTTCACGAGATCGCGAATTCATTATTTAATTTTATTTTGGTTTTCAATTAATTTAGACCTATCATGTTTTGAACGTAAGTGAAAACAACTATTTTAATTTTTGATGTCAGTTGGAAATCAATAACAAGCATAAGAATGTCATACAGCTGAAATTCCAGAGTTCACATATGAATACAGACATAAACGAGTGCAAGTAACGATGCACACCAGCGCAAGTAAAGACACCCCCGTCTACACCTTAAGGCGCTGAAATGCTCGAGTACGCGAATAAGGCTCTCAGTCAGCACATAAAGAAGCGTAAAAAAACCGCTGAAGTGGGGACGCGATGACGGTCATATAAAGGCGATCAAGTGCAAACGTTCACGTTCTCATGTACATACATCCAAATGCGCATGTTATTGTGTTAAGATGCAAACATAAAGGCAATACAGTGTAAACTTTACTATGCACACATGTGCTCGTAAAAGCGCTCAATTGCAAAAGTCAACAAATAAAGACGCTTAAATGCACATGTGAAGACGCTCGAGTATGTATGTAAAGATGCTAAAGTGTTTTTGAATGATGAAGATCATAATGTTAAAAACACGATAGTAGGATGACGATAATGCGACAGAACAAGTGTGATAACAAGAAATTATATCGCCTTGCATCATCGTACTGTAGCATTGTTGTGTCTTGGTCTACTTAGTATCGTGTCTTCATCATCTAGCTGTTGCGTTATCATCATCGTACTTTGAAATAAATCCATGCATTAGCAATAGCTCCAACGGAATGCCTAACGTCCTCGCCCTTGAAATTCAACGGTTGACAGTGCCAAAAAAACGATGAAAGAGTGCGAGATAACCTTGTTAAATTGCTGACAAAAAGATGCAAACTTACAAGATTACGACACGGGGGAGCACGAATTCGATGTTATTTTGCGATATTAATATCGTTATCTCGCATCGCGATTTCGAATTTTCGACCTTTGATTACGCAAGGTTGAGAACGCGAAACACATTTCGAAGATATTAATATTCATGACCTTGCGTTATTTCCTCGCAACTTTGTTTCTCAATTCTTTGGGACTTTTGGAACGCTACATAAGAAGTTTAAAGGAGAATAGCGACGATAATTCCCCCTTATTGTAAAACGTGTATTGGAAAAAAAAAACACATATTCCTTCTCTGCAAGAGTGTATTTATATAGTTCAATTAGTAAAGCAACAATATCTACAAAGCAAAAAATATTTTCGAAACTTGCCTCAAGTGGGATTCGAGCTCGGCCAAAAACCCATCTTCAATAAGCATATTACAATACTTAAGACACATAATCGACAGTGCGCATACCAATAGCTAAATGCGATAGCTAACCGGGCAACTTGTAATAATAATACAGATAAAAAGCGTTTTAAAAATGCGACATATGATTATATGTGATTATCAATGAGTTCAATTAATACAAACATTTGAAAAGTTTTTCTTATTTTTAAACATATATTTGCGTTTTTACCTTCGATATTCCCCTGTAAGCGAGAGACGAATATAATAACAAAATAAAATTATAAAAGTTTTATCAGACATTTTATTATTTTACCAATTAATTGAAAAATGGGTATTTTATACTTGAGGATTTTTGAATTATTAAGGGACTGTAAACCAAGAATGACGAAAAAAGAAAAGTTCTAAAATACCGTATTTTTTACAATTATTAGTTTATATTGATTAAAATATCTCGACTGGTATATAACTTTACTTGAAAAAAGTTTATATTTTCAGTTTATTCGGTAATAATTTTTTTGGCGATGTGAAATTGAAAATACATAGCGAAAATAGGTGACATAACGATATACACACTATACATAACGCAAGCAGATTGATCATTTTATATATAAAATATATACAATTCACTACGAATGCACAATTTGCATGCCTGGGTTTACCACGTGACGATGATGATCAATCTACTTGCGTTATTTATAGTTAACTGGTAGACATACCCAGTAAAAAAATAAAAAAAAAATGTAAAAATAAACAAAAACTTGTTTCAAGTAATGATATATACAAGTCGTGATATTTTAATCAATATAAACTATTAATTGTAAAAAATACGGTGTTTTAGAACTTTTCTTTTTTCGTCATTCGTTGTTTACAGTCCCTTTAAAGATACCTTTTACGTATACTATTATCTCGACTGAAACCAGACTAAATACCTAAAAACTTGATTTTTGTATTGACTTTAATATAAAATACTACATTTTGTTTCAGTTAAATTGACCGAATCGTTGGTTAAATAAAAGCGAAGCTCGTTAAAGTTTTCAGAAGTTATCAAATCCACTGTGTAAGAGTTGTCTGCGAACGTAAAATTATGTAAGGATTGAAAAGTATTGATTCTCCTTTCCATTGCTTTATGATATTTACTGTGAATTAAACTATTCTTACCTAAATCGCGACTGTAATTACTAAAAAAATAACTCTTAACCGGTTCGCGTTCTTATTAAAAATGGACTATACTAAGATTTAAAGCTTGCAAATTACTTAAATACATTAAAAACAAGACCATTGCCAAGCAATGATGTCCCCTACCGGCTCCACCATTGTTAGAATATTTTTTTAATATATTTGTTGCCCTAGCAACCAGAATTGTTGAACAAAATGAAATGACGTGCTTAATTTCCATATTGCCATCTGTCCATGTTTCAAGTTTCATGTTAAAATATGAAGAACTTTTAAAGTTATCGCAGGATCCAGAAAAGTGTGACTGACTGACTGACTGACTGACTGACTGACTGACAGACAGACAGACAGACAGACAGACAGACAGACAGAGCGCAAACCATGTGAAACATTATCAGAAGAGAATATGTAATAACCTTAGTCTTTTATTTAATGCAAACGTCGCATCGCTTATTAAAAAACAACCGTAGCAGGCTTAACATAAACACATGCACGTAACTATTTTATACCGGTACATTTACCTCGGTAAGGAAGACATAAGGCCGTTGTAAACGGGAATTTGTTTAAAAATATTAATTTGTAGACAAAGAAGAAATATATGCACAATGAAAACTCATGTTGGAGTTTTATAAGAGGTTGTGCGCCTTGTTTGCAACATACCCTTGTTAAAAGTCCGGCGTTTCTTGACCAGTGTTGAACGTTAAATACATCCAGCACAAATGAATTGATAATTGTTCCAAGCTATCTTAAATTCCTTTTTTAGGACCTCTCTTTAATCTTTAAAACAGATATAAACTATAGCGCTACATAAGTTGAGACCAACACGAACACTTATGAATCCAACATTCACAAGCTATACAATGATAGATATTTACTTCCTAGTTTACGTTATGATAGTTGAGCGATCCAAATGATGTGTTAAACCTTGTTTGTTATCTTCCTCGTACACATATGTTAATTGTTGGCGCATTTACGAATAGAGTTTACGCTGTGTTTTTTTTTNATAATTACTGATAATTGTTCCAAATTATATACTCATCTTAACAGCCATTCACTTTTGTGTTAAGTGCTAACTAGCACAATCGCGATGAATAATATCCTTTAATATTTTACTTAAAAGCAGATATAAACCATGCATTATATAAATTGGAGATCAAACAGAACATGTAATGATCCAACATTCACAATCTATGCACAGATAGATAGATGTTTACTTCCTAGTTTACCTGTTGATATTTGGGCAATCTAAGCGATGTGTTAAACCTTGAAATTTATCTTCCTCTGACACGGTTGTTCGTCACATTCAGTATCGGGCACACAGCATCTGAAAGGCAGGGGTAGTCTTTTTCTTGAAAGTCATCTGTTTGAAGGAAACCCTGACATACACCTTCATTCCAAGGTCAGTTTACAATAACTTGATATCATATGAGCAATTTAACCATGTCATTCTCCGGGAGTATAACAAGATGAAGGGTTTTGCATGTTTGAAGATTGCTATGTTAACAGTCTCTTATGATGGGATATGTATATTATAAAGATGCATACTGTATTACACGTGTTGATGTGTGCAAGTTGCTGTCTTAATATACTTGTTTACATTTTGCTAAATTGCCTGAGGCAGTACCAGAAAAAAGTATCTTAAGGTTTAAGAACTGTAATACCATTTTTTTTTATGTTCTGTTCTGTTTTCGTATATTACCTAATGCCATGGTATTCCTTCATGCAAAATCCAAGTTTAAGAAAAACACACCGAACAATTAAAGATTCTCAGACATTCCAAGTTGTCAAGCCTCTATTTTTTTCCCATTTCTTTATGATCATTAATTAAAACATTAACTCTTTTGTACATAAATATTGATGAGGCAGGACTTTTTGTATATGTTTATACATACATGCATTATAAATGCACTAATGATAATAAATCAGGTGCAAAAAGTGGAATAAAGAAAATATAAGCAAAAAAGTGTTGTTATACTAGAAAAAATATCAAACTATAGTCGTAAGTCATTTGATTTTTTATAAACCAAAAGCAGAAGTAAAAAACAAACTTTGAGCACAGGCATTTTCTATGAGGTATCCTAGATAAAAAAATAAACAATATTTCAATTTCAATGCACACATTTTTAGTTCCAACTTCATTGCAAAGGGTTCCCACTTTTGCACAAATAAATATGCCATTACCATGATGCAGTTAAGAATTTTAGATATTGCATACAGAATGAAACACATCGGATTGATATACAAAAATCATACACTGCATACAGGTATAAATACCATGTAGTAAATCATTTGTAAAAGGTAGCAACCGAGTCCGATATAGTTCATATTGTTCAGTTCATAGTGCGCACTTAAGCATTGATATTCAGAAATACAAATGTTCAATATAAAATAGCTAAATTGTGCAAACGAATTTTTAAATGTGTGAAAATAGATGGTTAGTTCAAAATCAACTAACATCGTAACAAAATGTTTACATTATTCGTACTGAGATCAGAAACGAATTTCTCACCTAAACCTTGCCATTCAAAATACGTGTTCTATCATTTATATGAAAGTGGAGAGTTTCACTTGAGGAAATAAATGGTATTTTTGAAAAAAGTCAATGTAATTAAATATATTCATTAACAATACTAAAATATTTTTAACATTCTAAAATAATAACAATATAAAAACAGTTGATTAACAGAGTTGGCTCATCGCGACAATCGAATCCTTGACCTCTCTATGTAAAAACGTAAGTTATTCATCTACACTACTGAGGCATAACAATAATATTTGCCGCACATTAGAACAAGTACATGTATCTTGATTTAATCGAAGTTTCGTAGTTCAACGCACATACTCGAAGACCTTTCGGTATAACGGAAATATACGAAGTTTATTACAGGTTTAAACCGTTAAATATATATTTTAAGCATGCTTTGTTGAAATGTGTAAGTGTGGAAATTTTGTGTAACGGTACATTAATAAGAATATTGATAATACAGCTTGTTTTTGTTTTTCTTCTTTTCTTCACTTTTTTATAGTTTCATTCAAGATGTAATTATTAAATTACTTGACCCAGAGTGTGTGAATTCGTCAGCAGTTTGGTATGAGCTTTTCTTGACCGAAACTTTGATTGTTATGTTTTAGCGTTAAACTGTTCGTACATATATGTGTACACGTATTAATTATTCAAGTATTAAAATGGTAATTTACATATTGTTTGGATTCCAACAATACCTTTGATTATTGAAAAAATATATAAAAATGCACACACCTTTTCAAAACGAAATAATATCTATTTCATGAACATGCCATTTACCATTCTGGCAAAATAATTAAATTGTCTTGAACACCTCAAGTGTCTTGTGCAAAGTGATGCATATCAAGAAGGAGCATAAAACAACAACATTCTTATTCCAATGCATCCAAATCAGTAAATAAATTGAATTGAAAAAAAACAATTCACAATGTAAAAGATATCTTAGTATTATTGCCAGCTAAGTTGTCTTGGAATGTGACCCCTTTTTCAGACAAGCCAGAAAGAGAAAACTCTGTCATCATCATCATTATCATCATCATCATCATCATCATCATCATCATCATCATCATCATCATCATCATCATCATCCTCATCATCATCATCCTCCTCCTCCTCCTCCTCCTCCTCCTCCTCATCATCATCATCATCATCATCATCATCATCATCATCATCATCATCATCAGTATTATCATCATCATCATCATCATCATCATCATCATCATCATCATCATCATCATCATCAGATTGTTATAATGCAATAAATGACTTTGATTATGATCACATGATGAAGACTATTGTTTGTATGCTTATTTGATATTAATACTATTATTATTGCCAACAACCCATTTTTAAATGTATACTACATGCATATTTGTTTATTTACCGGTTAATGTATCCCACTATTGGCCATCAATATAACCTCAATATTTTAATTATTAAAGTTTCACGTGATTTAGCTGACTTTCTCTAACACTAAACCATACTAAAGAAAGAATCGTTCATAATGCATATTCCTTATACATACGATATCGTAATCTTAATTGTTTATTATATTCCCCATGTTGTATCTGTTTATTCGTGTGAGTATTTAAGTAATGTTCAGTTGGGTTCTACTTCTCAGTTTACTTTACATTGTTCTGGTAAAAGCTGAAGTATCATGTTAAACGTCTCTTGTTTATAATGATCATAACGTACAAATACTATTTTTCAGATTAAGGACTGATCTATATTTCCCATTTAGTTTTGGAACAATAAATACATTTGAAATAAACTCCTGTGGCTAATGAGATGTTTGAGCAAGTGCTCCGATTCGCTCCAACTTATTTATTTCTGCTTTAAAAAAAATTCTCTGTTCATCCTTGAATTGTAATTTTTCGGGTAATACTAATTGCTCAGGCTGCTTGTCAAACAAATGTTTTACCATTTTATCGCATTTAACACCCATTGGTCATTGGTTAATTGTGTCCAACAAGGTTAAAAATGTTTCAGCATAACATTGCACAATCCGAAATATTTACGATTAATATTCGGTCTTATTTTGTATCGATTTCTCACTGATAAATTGAATTGTACTTGGCCCATTTAAGTTAAGGCATCAGCCACTAAAACCTTAGTTTCTTTTTTTAACCACTGCGCCATCCCTAATTATTTTAACCAAATCTTTAATAGGCATCATAGCTGATGCTAACAATGTCTGAATGTCTTGAACAGCTTTATCATTAGAATGTTTAAGCTTGTCTAGAAATTCGCAGATTTCTGAATTCACTGTAGGGTGGGGGCCACACATATCTACATGTTCATGAATTTTATATTTATAAACAATGCAATATGTATCACAAGCTCTTGTTCATGATTGAATTATCAGTTAAGTCAATAAAGAAGCCACTGGTTTTCCTTTATCCATATTCTTATACTTTGGAGGAGCCCCTTCCTACCCTGCATCACTCACAAAAAGCTCATTTTGTATATCCTGGTCCACGTTTCTAACGTCTTGATCATCAGAATCATAATCATTATTGACTTAATATGTACATTTGGACGATTTTCCTTATTTGTGTACAAGAATTTGTAGGGTAGTCATAATCTTTGTCATCAAATGCCTCAAGTAAACAAAGTTTGTCTTGAAGTAATCTGATCTCATTTGAATTTTCTAAGTTCAAATTTGAACTATTGGCATTGGCGTTTGATTGTTTGGCTTTGTCTGCTTATTCTAGGTTTTTGTTTAATGTTATCATTTATACACCCAACATATCCTCACATATCATGAAAATGCTATCTAAACTTTGATCCTCCTTTACTCTCGTCCTCTTTGCCTTTCTATTTCTATTTCTATTTCGTAATTAAAAACAAAAAGAATATTGTATCAATATTGCACGATTGTCTTATGTTCTAAATAGATGTTCGAAATGTTTTACACCAGTCTTTAGCGCAAAGGTCAGATACCTTTGCGCTAAAGACTGTTGGAAAACACTTCGAACATTTATTCCTACTAACACAAATACTTCAATTCCACCTCTGTCGATGAACAAATAGGTATCTTTGTAGCAAATGACTGATGTTAAGCTGATATGCTTAACAGGTATTGTGTAAGACAATGATCAATTGACGAAAATCCACCACGATCTTCCAATAATCAACAATGCCAACGCTAACAGCCTTTAGTATATCCATATAAAACACTCACTCAATCAAATGCCTCAAGTTAGGAAAATCATCCAGTCCTGATGGAATCGATAATCAAATCCTCAAAGAAGCAATGAAACAATTAAGCTACCCACTGTGCGATCTTTTTAACTCTTGTCTAAATACTCACAAAATGCCTTTTTGTTGGAAAATTGCTAATGTCTGTCCGATTTTCAAAAAGGGTGATCCAGCGGTAGCGTCTTATTATCGACCTATATCATTGCTAAATAAGGTCTTTGAGAGAATATTACATAAACTAATTTTTAATTTTCTTCGAGCAAATTCAATCTTGGCGCCCACTCAATCCGGCTTCTTGCCTGGTGATTCGACTGTTAATCAGCTTACACATATTTATAATACAATTTGCAGAGCACTAGACAATGGCCTTGAGGTCAGAGTAGTATTTTTTATATAAGCAAAGCGTTTGATAAAGTATCGCACACATGTGTTTTATACAAACAACAACAAGCAGGCATTCGAGAAAATCTATTATCATTCTTGTCTAATTATCTTTCTTATCGTAAACAAAAAGAAATCTTACCGGAAGCGCATTCAAGTCCTATTGCAATTGTCGAATGTGTCCCCCAAGGCTCTATTTAGGTCCACTTATATTTCGTGCGTATATGAATAATATAAGTGCCGATATACAAGCACACATACATTTGTTTGCTGATGATACCAGTCTGTTCATGGTCGTAAATTCGCCAAACGAAACTGCAGCCGTATTGCAATCAGACATTGATAAAATATCCTGCTGGGCTTACAAATGGTTGGTATGTTTTCATCCCTCAAAATTCGACTTAATGCTTATATATCGGAAAATAAATAAACCATTTGTGTACCAATGACTTTACATAACGTTCATATACCCAGCGTTGATGTCCATAAACATTAAGGTGTTTTTATCTCCAATGACTGTACTTGGCATGCGCATAAATCGTTCATAAAGGACAAGGCATGGACCCGAGTTAATAGTATGCGTCGATAATAAACGGGAGGCGGAAAACTACAACGGGCGAGGCATGGTATGGTATTGCGCAAGGGGGGGTTAGAGGGTTATGGTTAGGGTTAGGGTTAGTGTTAGGGGTCGGGTTAGGGTTTGGGTTAGCCTAAACCCAACCCTAACCCTAACCCGACCCCTAACCCTAACCCTTACCCTAACCCTAACCCAGGGTTATTTCCCCTATACCAGGCCTCGCCCGTTGTAGTTTTCCGCCTCCCATAATAAACAATGTTTGATTGAAAAACTCTCGAAAAATATATATATATATATATCGTTTATAAGAACTATCCTTGAGTACTCAGACGTTGTATGTGATAATTGTGCGCACTATCAAAAGAATGAGATAAAAAAACATCCACTCCGAAGCCGCGCGAATAACATCTGGATGCACACGTTTAGTCTTATTAGAATAACTTTATAATGAGCTAGGCTGGGAAACTATCAGTTAACGAAGACGCAAACATAAATAAATATTAATGTATAAAATAAATTCTAGCAATGTACCAAACTATTTGCAATCCCTTTTACCCGCAACAGTTGGATCGTGTAGCAATTACTCTTTAAGAAATTCGTCGAATCTCCAAACAGTTCTACGTCACTGTATTCAAATTTGTTTTTACCATCCGCTGTATCTAAATGGGACAATCTTCCCGTTGACATCAAAAACGCTAAATCGATCCATTCCTTCAAGAGACCAATTAACATAGATCGACCGATTCAAAATCCCTTATTTTTATACGGCGAAAGAGGCTCTTAAATGTTACACACGCCCCTACGAACAAGTGTAACGCCTTAAACTCACATCCTTTCAGACGCAATGTTATTAGATCCCAGCTTTGTCTTTGCGGACTTCATGAAACGGCGTCACATTACTTGATCGACTGCACTCATTATGTACATATTTGCGTCGAACTTATAAATACAATATCAGAATAACCAGTCCCCAGCATTGCTCTCTCTCACACTCACTGTCTCTCTCTGCCTCTCTCTGCCTCTCTCTGTCTCTCTCTGTCTCTCTGTCTCTCTACAATATTCTAAACAATATTCATATTATATCCTGAGTACAAAAACACATGTTAAAAAAACATCGGCCACTGTATGGATAGTCAATATGTGGTATTATTAAGCGTTCGTGACGCTTTACATCGATAATTTGCAAAATAAATATAATTTTTTGTATAACTAACATACGTTTTAAAATACACCGTTCCTTTTAAAAGCTGTCGTGGTGGTTTTGCTTCAAATGGTCTCGGGTTCGAATCCTTGGAAATGTAATGCTATTTTTCAAAAATATAAAAACCTGTGAACAAGTCCCTTTAAAAGATTCAATTATATGTATGTACTAAACGTTGTTATAAACGTGCACTATGAAATAATGCTCGATCGAACGCAACCATCATTATACAAGAAATTAACATATGTTCGAAATACCATATGTATAGGTATTCGCGGATTCTCCGAACGCAAAATGGTATGTGCTGATTTATTCTGACACTCGCTTGCTTTAGAATTCCGGAGTATGTCACAAAAATTAAGTTCATTGTTACCCACATCTTTCAGAACGTGCTGAACTGGCTCTACATTATAATTAAAAAAAAACTAAATATAAGTTGCACAATCTATGACTGTCTAGAACGATTTTAGGTTGTAACTGACTGCTGTGCATGTGACCATGAGGATCGTCATTGTCATTTCATACTGTGTCCTTAATGTTAACTAAGTAAAAAAGTTTTTGTTTTTCGTGAATAACGATGAAAGCCTGCCAATGCCATTCATCGAGTAATCATGTTCATCATTGCTTTCAGATCCAATATAGAATGTTTGAATCTAAGAGAGTGTATACCTAACCACTAATGTAAAACAAATCATTTATGTACGCAACGTTACTTGGCATTCATTAGATTATTGGCGTTATTCAACATTCTCTGATATAATAATATTTGCGATTTTATAATGGCGATCAAATTCCAGCATCTTTATTATCTCAAGAAAAAATATAAATTATACAACAGTGGCGTAACCAGAGGCACCTTTTAGAGGAAGACTCGGAGGGCCGGGGTCACGCTTACGCGCAAATGTTGGTTTATCGTGAACGTCTCTTTTGCGTTTTCGAGGACCCTTAAACTACCTTTTAATACGATAAGTCCTATCCATTACTGTATAAAACCTTTTGTTATTAATAGTATTCAAGTCTATCCATTCATATTCTATGCATATCATTTGGTTCATTATCATAATTATACACTATAATAGTGAAACATTAAGTAACATTCCAGAAAGCTATGTCCGATTATAGTAAAACACGTTTGAATTTCGTTCTCTCCGTTACCATGCATGTTTGTGTATGTTTGTGTTAGGTGGCATAAATCGAACAAAATGTTGTCCCGAATGCGTCCTCAAGTGACTGCGACTCGTTATTCGTTAACATTCGCATGAAAGCCTGAGTGACGTCGTGATGAGAACGTGAAACGATGCCACAGTAACAGCAGTAAACATCCGGTCGCTTACTGACCGCGGGTTTTTGAAAGTTTAACTCGTGTTCTTTCTATGAATGTGATTGTTCCTGCTCGGTGGACACTGCGTTCCTAGCGCATTCTGAATCCGACCATAATGTTCGTAGTGTTAACGCCAATGAAGAGGTACGTTCGCCGTCCTGACGCCGTACATACTGGCAAAACGCAGATAAGACCCATGTTAAACGGCTTTCTATACTTTGAAATTAAAAAAACAAACACTTTTGACGTCCTTATGTTTTTTTTTATATGAGTGTTCAAGTCGCAATACGAATATTATTTCTTGTGCCACGGAGGAATTAAATAATTGAAAAAGGGTTGCGACAAACTGAAATATGTGTTTACCTGCATCAAACAAAACAAAACACCTAAGATGACTGTCGTGGTCGGACGTTTCCACAATTTTCGTTTGGAACTAAAGGTCCGTTTGCATTCACACGAACTTTCAATACAGTTTTTAACCAATTCAAAAAACGGAATTTATATAATTGTTATCACGTTGCTGCGAACTTCAGCGATATTCAGAACCGAAAATATTTCATCTTTGCTTACACACGCACTTCGAGTAACATTATTCATTTTATGCAACTTACAAAGTTATTATGTGCAACAAATGAGCCTCGAGTTGCCGCAATTTTGTAATTATGCGGCAGGAATTATTTCGACACGTATGTATCAAAAACATTATATTATTTTGAGGGGTCTGCAAATTTTATCCGAGACAGCTGCCTCGTCGTGCGTCAGAATGTCTGTGTCATGTTAATCTACGTCGAATAATAAACGCTAAATAATAATTTATGCGCTACGAAATCATTGTGGCTGCGAAATGTGTCACGATTTGATCGGTGGTTTTGAAGATTTTATCTACGACTATAAACCGTATTTACTTCTGCTGTGCGCTACGGAAACGTTCAATTAGATTAAAAGTTGGTCGCTTTTAAGATAAAATACCATCGCAGACAATGGATTGGTCAAGCGTATGGAAGAATGCCCCTTTTGATAATTGTATTCAAATACGATTGAACTAAATACGACGTATCTTAGTGTTGGTCATTAAAAATCGTATGTGCGTTTTAGTTCATAACAAGTTCGTTTGAATGCGTTTTATTACACTATATCTATTAGTACAAATAATAATAGTAAAATCTCTTGTATCAAACATTTAACATTCTTAAAATAACGCACTCAGGGTTCGTTTTTGCTAGAAACTCGCATTTAATATGACCTTAATGGAGCTATATAATCGAACATTGCCCCTTTAATAAGTTTAATTTAATTAAGTATTTTTAGGGTTATTCGTTTTTTAAAATATTTATTTTTAGTTATGGATACCAATATGTAATACTGTTTTATACGGGGAATGTATACTTCAACAAGGAGTGTACGCTTTCTGAGATAAAAATGAAATTTAAAGTATGGTTATGATTTTTTTTGGCACTTTATATGAATACATGTTGACGTCATGAGCTTATTTTCTATAACAAAGTTTTCATTCATCTTTTTCTCAAGCATGATGGATCAGTTGATGTGCTGGTAGCGGTGTCTACTGTCAATATCTCCTCTGAATTATATGTCCTAAAATCGATCCAAGCTTTGCTTCTATGGGGTTTTAATTTGTAATACGCATTTGCTTATTTTATCTTGTATCTTGATAAGTATTACACTGATTTCCATTTACTATGATGCACATGCAGAACGAATTCTCACATTACTATGTCATATCTCATTAGGTTTGTGTAGCTCAAGTTATTGGATGTCTTTTAATTCGACAAATTAACAGTCATAATTGATACGATGTCGGTATTAATATGACCTGGTTTTACATTATCGAAATAAAATATGTTTTTGCTTTCGTTAAAAGGACTTCAAATAAAAGCAACAATGTGATGAAATAACAACTTCTTTAATAGAAGGAATATGAATTTAGACATTATTATCGTATAAGTCAATGCAATCTTTGCAATACAATCATTTGAATGTATACCGTACAGGAATATATTACAATTGTCTAAGACGCAATGAGATAAATGTGGAGAATTCATTTTAAGTTTCAATAGACCCATATCGATAGTAAATTAATTGGATACTCTTTTAAAAAAAGTACAAAACGCAATTCGAATTATGAACTTTGAGTTTCGCAAGACCGACTACAAACTACACCATTTGGTACGTGTATGTGATCAGGGACGACCAATACTTGCTTACAACCCGATGTTTATAACACAATCATTTGAGGGTATAATACATATTGCACCCGGGAAAAGTGATAACTACGTCCATGGTCGCCAAAACTCGAGGCTGACAATACTATTATACTATTCGAAGAGGATACTTTTTTACCCCGAAATATGATTATGATATGTATTTAATTTAACAAAACAAACATGTCGTAATTAAATCACAGACCAATCGTGAGTGAATACATTTATTGCAAAATCAAACGCTCATCAACATAAATGTGTTATATATATTTGAATAAGTAAGTAGCACTCCCAATTATTAAGTCAAAACATTTCACCTAACATCTAAAAACAAATAGGGTAGGTTGGTCAGCTTAACTTTCTACCGTTTGCCTTGTTTAACGATTTCCACTTAAATATTTTACATTTTCCTCAAGTTATCGTTGGTAAATATTAAGTTAATTTAGCGAGTACGATCAAATGTTGCAAAAATGATTGCAAACTTTAAAGTTATTTTTTTTTAGTGAATTTGATCTAATTTAGCAATCATGGCAAACAGAACAGAACATGTGTTTTATTTTGACTTGCACAATGTACATCGTCAGTATACCAAAACAAACAAATCATGATAAAGATTCCTGTCACTTTAATCATATAATATATAATTTTAGTACATACGGTATACAATAAAGTACATACGGTATACCTGGTCTTTATTATAAAACATATTACATTTGATTATTTTATTCATATATATGTGTTAGTTCAGAATTTTTAAGTATGTTTCTTTATTTAAGAGGATTAACTTACATTTAACAATTTGTTTCTTTTTTAAATGCGTATTTAATAAAAAGAGAAATTTTATTTAATTTGGTCTTGTTATCAATGCCCTAAATTTGCAAAAATTTAAACATCGATTGGCATTGGTTATAGTACTTTGGTACATATTTTTTGCGAATCTCCTCTAAAAATGGACATACAAGCATGAAATGATATTCACCTTCAATATCTTGTGAATTACAAAATAAATCATTACGCTTATCCCTTGCAATTCTATTTCAACCATATCTACCAATTTGTATTCTTAGTGGGTGAACCGATAGTCTTAGTCTGCAGAAAAACATTCTTAGGCTGCTAGGTAGTAAATACAGGTATGATTCGTAATTTAAATTGTTTTTGAAAAGGACATAATTAGTAAGAACATGGTTTGTTTGCATGTTCTGGGACAATTCCTAAATGTAATTGTCTATGAAACGGTGTTTAAAAAGACAGATACAATATTTAAAATCGACATTGTCAGAATCTTCAAAGACATAAGAAAACCATAATTGATCAGCAATAACTTTACATTATATACCCAATTTGTAAAGCCATTGTTACAATCTTCCTTTGCTGCTCATGAACCTTTTTAATAATAATAGTATCTGTATGTATCATTTTACTCCAGTATTTTATAATTTTTAGATACCTTGAAATGAACAGAGGGTACCGACCTAATTTCCCATATACGCCCGCATTAGATGCATTAGTTTTAAGTTTTAAAATAAGTTTGCAAAATATACCTCTGCTGCATAGATAAGTGAAGAACCAACAAATGAATCGAAGAGTTGACACAATATCATTTGCTTTAGTTCGTACCTTTTACAATGTTGCAGTAATATGTTTAATGACATAATAGCTTTCTCCTGCTTAATATTCGTGGTTCAGAATAAAATGCCCAGTGTAGTTGACAATAGTACACAGATAATTAAAATCGTCTACAACCATTAATTCTTTGCCATCGAAGTTCCATTTTTCATTTGATAACAGTCTGCCCCTCTTTCTGAAAACCACAATTTTTGTTCTGTCTGTATTAACCGTAAGTCCCAGCAATACTATTTCACATTTTAAATCCAATTTGAAGCGCGTATTTTTCGCTAGCGAAAAGATTCCCCAATATTGTTTTACTGGGAATAGGAAATCCTCCATATTTCATGCAAGATTAAGAAATAATTGCAGTGACCTTAACTCTGACTTGTTCCAAAACCATTTAACTACTTCGCCTGTTTGCTCCTGTGGCATGGAGATAGAAAATGCCTCTAATTATTTCTTCAGATGCTCTAAGTACCACATACAGCGATTGTTGCTATTTAATGCATTGCGGTCATTTCACCCTTTAAATTCTTATATTCTTCTCCATGGAAAACAATCATTAAAGGACGAAGAAAATGGCATTATTTTCACTGAAGTGCAAAAATTTATTTCAGCTACGAAGCGTTTTGCATAGACGCACCAGGACAGGACTCATTATTGTGCATTATTGTGTATAACCTTGTATCATAATATTTATTATTATTATTATTATAATTATTATTATTATAATAATAATAATTATAATTATTATTATTATTATTATTATTATTATTATTATTATTATTATTATTATTATTATTATTACTACTACTACTACTACTATTATTATTATTATTATTATTATTATTACTACTACTTCTACTATTATTATTATTATTATTTCTATTATTGTAGTCAAAGTAGAATTTGCATCTATCTTTTTTAAGTATTTTGTCTTAAGATTTCCAAAACGACGACTAATATTTACATCTTAAACAGTCACCTTTATCTATGTAACTTTATATTCAAGGAAAAGACCCCCGATAATGTTGTAGAACTTAAGGTCCAACCCTTTTTCCATATTTTTTCTTTGTGTGAATTGTAATTTATTTGTAATTGTCAATTTGGAAATAAAATATGTTTAAACTAAACTAACCGTAAGTCCCCATGTTTTACAGTATGAGGGCAACAGATTAATAATGGTTTGCAATTCCTCTGGCAATTTCGCAAAAATTGCCATATCGTTTGCAACAAGTAAAAGCATTAACACAATATCGTCTATTACTAAACCAGAATAAGGTTCATTTTGCAAATAAAGTTGAAAGTCATTAACAAAGAATGAAAACAAAATCGGCGAGAGTTACTCATCCTGCCTCAGACCAACTGCATATTTAAAAAAAATCGGAATAGGTGTTACACGATTTAACACATGATTTTACTTTCTGATACATATCCCGTATGATTTTTAACAATTTACCTTGAATTCCGGATTTGTACATTTTTAACCAAACGGCAGTCAGATAGATTGAGTCAAAGCATTTAAACATATCAACAAAAACAACATAAAGACCTTTATTTTGGTAAAGATATGTTTAAATGACTGACAAGAGTATAAAAACGGCATCAACGGTTGATCTTCCTTTCCGAAATCCGAACTGAGCCTTCGAAATACTATTATTTTCTTTACAAAAAGATTCGCTCGATGGCAATGTCTCAATCATTCGACTATCCGTTGTGACTTTTATTTGAAGAAATGCAGCTGCAGCCGTGATTTGTATAAACCTGTTTATTATAATGCATACACATACTAAATCAATACAAATCTTCCGACAAAACGTCTTCTCAAAAACAAGTTAGTTCGACTATGTATCCTAGTAAACATAAACATATCCTAATGTTTCGTATAAGTTAAAATCTGATTTTAAAACGTCAAATATATCCACATTAAAAATAGTGCACGCTGGAGAATCTACACCCCATACGTAAACACTGCATACATAAGAATCTTTGTTAATATAAAAAGCATTTTTATCCAATTTAATCCATATAACAGTGTCTAGATAGTTACGAATATTTCAACATCATTAGAAATAGAATCTTTTATATGAATAACAGTTCCACCACTCGAGCGCTTCGAGCTGCGATGTTGGAATTTTCTGAAGAAATTGAACGATTTATAGCCGGGTATATCAACGACACAAGAGTCGGAAGTCCACGTTTCGTACAGAAAAAATATGTAATGTTTAGTGACAATATTTATAAAATCTACGCTGTCTCGTTTTCGAGCAGTAAGTCCATGCACGTTCCATGATGGAACGCGCAGCTCATCCCCGTCGCATTCCTAGTCCCGAACTGGCTTCCTGTCGACAAACAGCGTGTCGTACGCAATCTACGCTGATGAACCTTTGCTGCGGGCTTCCTTCATTCGTGGTACCAACGTTCGGCGTTTGTCGGCCACTTCCTTTGGGAACTGCTCGTTCACGTAGAACGGGGTACCCTTCAGCGCGCTCCCCCGGTGCCGTACAAGCTCTCTCTCATTAAGTGTAAACTTGCCACAATACTCCTGGGTCTACCTTCACCTTCACGCTAAGGCCCCTTCTATGCACTCTCTTGAAGCTTATTTTGTCTACAATGTCCTTCGCGAACTTCATGTTTTCATGTATAAAGCCTCTCACCTTGGTTTCTGCGTCTTCTTGCCTTTCGTTTGTAGCTCCCGGAATACCACTAAACACCACATGGTTCCGCATCGAGTGTGAGTGTTAATAAATAACTTCCTCTTGCAGCCTGTACTTGGTTTTCTCTAACACAGTCATTTTACTATTCACCGTACCTAGGCAAAAGTCCATGTACTCAGCTTTCTTTTCCACCTTTGTGATCCTTTCCTCCAATTTTCGGTTCCTATCCTCAAATGCAGTCCTCTGCTTTTTGAGCCCCATATCAAAATTGTCAACCTTTAGCTCTTATCCCTTTAGGGAATCAAGCCTCTGTTTAATATTTACTAGTCGACAATCAATTCGTTTCAGACACTCAAGTATTTCCGTACTAGTATCACTAGTATTAGACATTCCCGGTCGCCCGTCCGTCTCCATATTTCGATTTAAAGTTATAACGCCTAAATCACTACTGTCTAAAAATATATCACTGTCTAGTTATTGAAATCTGTTTGCACCAAATAAAAAAAGTTTGTGTCGCAGAGAATTTCACTCACCGGGATATCGGTTTCCTGAGGCGGGCATCTTGTTTTCACATTCTTGTTTTTGTTTAACTTTTCACTTTCACTAGCGTTACCGTCCCTATCTCTCTTCTTTTTATTTCCCATAACACATATCACTTATAGCACTGATAGTCATGTATAATCCTTTATTTTATAGACAGTAAACTATCACAATTTCATTAAAATTAAAGATTAAAATCCATTTTTCTTTCCCACTTGAAAATTACAACCGTTCGCGACAAGATCACGTGTCTATCTGTAAGGTCACGTGGGATATACACTACCATTGAAGCAGGCTCGGGGTATATTACGCGCAAAAGTCATGGCATATTTAAAAAAATGCAGGGACCTTTATATGAGATATTGCAATAGGAGAACAATGTGAGATATAATTTTAGTACCCAATTTATTATTTAAAATATACTGTTTATATTAAATATAAATTTACATATATAATAAATGCAAATATACTGTATATATTAAATAAATATTATAAACATTTATAATATATTGTAATTAAAATATATCGTAAATATTGTAATTGTATAATATATACGATGGATAATTTATTATTTGATTAGAGGTATTCCAGTTAGAAACAGTATTGGTAGAAGGCATTTGACACTAAACATTGATTGCTATATATGCTTTTACAAGAGGAACACGATGTTAGATATAAGGAATGAACATATATAACTGTATAACTTTTATAACTGTATACACATTAATATCAATGTATTTTCACCAATCTGCAATACGAGATTATGAAACATGTATGTTCTGGTTCGGAACAACTTACTTTCTAAAAGTCTGAACCTTTTAATGAACATACGTATCAAAAACGATAACAACGATAATTCAGCCGTTCATGCTAATACAATCAAACTATAATTTAAAAAACATAAGTATACAACTTTTATAAATGCAACAGTTTACATAACTTGTTGACGTATACATGTATTGGAAGTGTTCTTTTATGGAATGAAGTGATATATTGGACGTCATCTTAATGATGACGNAAAAAAACTTTGGGGAGCATCACCCGTCTCCGACGGTTTCTTGTCTTTGATGGTCAATAAACAATTGCTCTTAATTTCACCAACTTTAAACTGGCAGCATACTGTCTGTTATCAAATGTTACACGTAATTGCTATTCTGATTGTCAACAATCTTGGTGCCCCTTGGATTTAATTTGTCTTTTCTTTGGGTGCAGACTACTCGATAACACCTATTTAGTTTGTCTCAATTGTTGACAACGATGATTCTGGCATGACTAATTGATAGATTCATCTGATTACCACATACTGAAGCTATTTAAAAGCTTTCAGAAATTCACTTTAGCGTGAACAAGATGTTAAATTCAACACATCCAAATGACTGATAACATGTAATGAAGGGGGAAAAACCATCAGGTTTGTGGAATAGGTAATTTGTACAGCCACAAACATGCCTAGAGCAATATTTAACACTTTTAAAGTTGTCTCAGTCATTTTCCCACAGTAAGATAACCAGTTATTTTGCCCCATTAAAGTAAAATTAACCACCGCTGAAGCAGTCTGTTGAGAGCATACTTAAGAGTGTCACAATTCACCAAAAAAAGTGAAAATTAACTGTAAATTGATGGTTTAAATGCAGCGTGGGAATACATTCTCATACCGATAGCGGGTTTGCTTTTTTTAATAATGCTGGGCACACAGTGTGGTCAGGATAGTTATTGTATTTTGATACCTTTTGAATGACCAAAGATGGCTGGGTCAAATGGGTCAGGTTGTGCTGCACTATAGACTGTGGCCACACACCACCAGCTGATCTCTTTTGTGCCCTTGGTTTTGTTGACTGTTTTAATGGGGGGACAGAAATGCACTATGACAGTTACGGTGTGTGTTAAAATAACTTGGTTGTACTTTTCTGGAATGTGTTTGTTATAACAGGACAGTCCTTTTGAAATGAAAGTATTTGACCCAAGTATATGTGATCTATACTTTTACATAAACATATTGCTTTACTTCTGTGACAAACATTAACAATTTAACTGTAATAGTTATGCCAGTGCTTATATTTATCCACAATCAATACAAGATAGTAGTTGTCGTACATATTATAGTATAAGGAATATTAAAAAAAAACATACACCAAAATCAAAAACTTTTTGAATACTTCAAAATATCATCATTTTGCAGTAAGTTTACTGGTATATGGAGTTGTTTACAATTATGCCATTTCTGCTTTGGTAACAATACTGTTAAATTTACAATTACATGTTAATAAATTGTTTGTTAAATCCGATTGATTCATAGCTTTACCCCTCATTACTGTAATTAGAGAGGGTCATACAAGATTAACCATAGAGGTACACTCTAAATCCAATAACGTGCTCCGTTATAGCGCAGAATCCAATATAACGCGCTATGTTATAACATGGAATCTGATATAATGTAGGTGGGTTGGCTCCCTATGTGTTTTCTTAAAATTTAAATATGGCGGTGCATATTAAGCTGATTGAACTATTGCTCTATTATAATGAATGAGAGGCTTACCCATATTNGAACTTTACTCGAGCAAATTAATCATAATTAAATCTTTAAACGTTAAGCTCTATGAAAATGAACCAATTCAAATTCCACAATATTTAGAGAGAACAAAAGTATTCCTTACAAAAAGAACAGGAAACTAAAATTGTACTTAAAGGCACGTAAGGTATATTCTTAACAGAATAAAACCAATATTAAAAGATTGTATTAATCATATAGTGGTAACTATCTAAGGAATAAATTAAACCATTGGACGCCTCATGATAGCAAATTGGACAAACTAGTCTTAAACTGTTTCTTTTGAAACATGCTTTACTCACGTATAGCATTGCATGTCGGCGGTGTTGACCACGTTCCGTTGGGCAAACATGTAATTGTTGGATTACCAGACATATTGTACCCAGAGTAACAGCTGGCTACTAAAGTTGCGTTGCTGTTTACTGCTACAGTCCAGTTGGTAAAAGTGCTGTCTGCATTCACATTTGGTTGTGTTTGGCAGCCTGAAATAATTATTAATATTTGCCATGTGTCGAATTAATTTGAATTTCACAGAATATTTACGCTATATGTCGCAAGCTTCATGTGAAAACATCAAGCATATTGCGGGATAAATAGCATTATGGAAAATGTCGATTTAATTATGTCATGTGAGCGATTGTAATATTAAACTTGTTGAACTATATATTGAAATAGTAAATTGACACGGATTTGAAACAGACTTGTGTTTATATCAAGATTTTATGATATCAAGGACATATATAAACAAATTTGAAAAATATTGTCTTGTTTCTGAGTATACAACAATTGATAAAGAAACATTTTGTAACGCTTAAAAACAGCAAAAAATCAAAGTGTTTGTGTAATTTATCTTAGAATAGTTGATATAATGTAAATTGTTTACTTTAAGTAAATTTAACATAATTATGCAAGTCGGAAACACCAAGTTGTTAAGATGCTGTGTTTTTTATACCTCAAAACGAATTCAAGACGGACTTACTGTTTCATTTTTTAAGACAATTTTCCTTGTTATTTACTTGCATTTCTTAGTTCTTATGCGTATATATGTTAAGTGTAAGTGTACAGTGTAAGATATTGGTTCAAAATAGTAAACTCTAACGACCAAAAATGTATTAAATATTTATTTATAATTTGATGCTTTTGTATATTGTTTCGTACGTACAACGAAAAAAAAATGATTCTCGCAATTGAAATTATTACTAGAATCAATAAGATTCTACGATGGCTGGTTATTTCAAAGCGTTGTAAATAATCCTTAAAAAAAAAAAAAAAATCAAACACAGACAGATTGTGTATTCAGACTAACACAATAATGCATCGTCCTCATACAATCATAAAAATATTATTTTTTTTGTAGGTATTACAACTTATCTTTATATAACATAACAACGTATATTGAGAATAGAAAAATACAGTCTTAAGTTATATCAAGGTGGTAAGGGAATTTATGTAAACAGTATTGTTTAAGATCAAATTTCTTGCAACAAAAGCTTCTTTGCTGTTTAAACATACATTATAAATTACTGTTTTGTCAAATGAAACTTATAATTAGTGGACATAACATACAGAAGCGTTGTTATAAAATATACAGCCTATATATTTATTTCTTAAATCAGCGTAACAGCGGCATATACATGTTTAATGGTATTTATGTTCTCCATCAAAGGTCATTACAACATAAACAATAATTTTTATTTCGTCGTATGTTACTCTGAACATATTTGCCAGTTTGTATTATCAGCGGATGTGTGGAAACTCTTTATCTAACAACAAATTAGGGAGTATGTCTAAATATTGTTTTTATTTACTAAAGATGTTTTACATACTATATAAATAGCTGATATACAAATGTTATTTATTTCACTATACCACGGTTTGTTTTTTAAATTGTCACCGAGACTTCATGTCAAATCACTAATAAATCTTGTTTATTTGCAACGCGGTCGGATTTTCAAACACATCACCAAAGCAATAATTATTTAACATGTTCTTGATATTCGAGACCCAATTTGTACAACCTTTTTTATAATTGTTCCAAGCTTGTTTTAAACAATTTGCATTATACTAATTTTATCGTATATACATTTCAACAATATTTTATTATTAAACATACTCGTATACATAAAAATGATATCTACATAACTTTTATTGATTTTTACCTTTCACAAGCATTTGCAAAATGTTATATGCATGCGTTTAAAATCATCTGACTTTGTTAAATATCATATTTTTTAAGCATAATTTGATGCATGGATTCAGTAGAATGTATCCCCATATCTTCCACGTTGTCATATTTCAGACTTCAGATGCTGTAAGCGGTAAAGTTAATTTGTGAGGTAATTACATTGATGTGCGATAACAATAACTTTTTGTTAAGAGGACATTTATCATTCACTATTTGCGCAAACAAAAAAAGTACGTATACAGTGCAGAAGCATGTAAGCATGCCTATATGTTTCACAATAAAACTAGATAAACATTAAAAGTCTGCACAGTAGTCTTTGTTCATGTAATCTTAAGGCATAACATTTGTTCAAATTGTCTGAATACAGAAGACAGATAATCTCCCAGTGTTTGTTTTATCGTAAATCATTGTGTTCCATTTCAGGTTTGAAGATTGCTTTATTTCACTATCGTCCATATCAATTTTTTTTTTTATGTGTGTTATCAATTTTGTAAAGTGCTGGTTATATATTTGTATTTGATCGGGAGGATTATAAATCAAATGTGTGGGTTATGTGACGAATATACCCTTTTACCTGACGCTCCAACACCCTCAATTGAGTTAGTTATATGTAACCTGTTCGCATTTAACAATAACAAACTGTTTACTGCAGCAACTTGATTGTACATTTATACACCACTGTCATGTCAATGCAATTGCTGCGTTTTAATTCATTAATTATTTCGAATAACCAATTCGTTCGTTACGTAACACGGAAATAGTTAGGTTTCAGTGCGAAAAGTTTTTTTGTTAATTTGTCAGTCATATTCCGGACAACAACCAGGTAGAAGCATCCTTACAAGGTAATTAACCGTAATAGCACCAATACAATATCTTATTTGCCTGTCCCAGTATCATTAGATTTTGTAGATATATCTCAGCAAGGCAGTTCAACAAACAACTTATCAGTTGATTGATTTAATATCAGCATATCTGAGCGTCTTGGTTGTTCAACCACGAAGTTGAAATACTGATCAATCGTCGAGTTTAAACACAGCTCAACCACCGAGTTGAAAAAATGTCAACTATCAGGTAGAAAAACAGCTCAAGAGTTGTGCTGGATAACAAAGATCTCTACCTAATTGTATGTGATCAGACTGATCTGAACGACAGTGTTAAGCTTTATATATATATATATATATATACAATTATAGAATGTATTGCGCTATGGTAGAGACACACTTTAAACAATTATGAATGGGTTTCTACTTAGTCCCAATGCAAGGGTTTTAATATTTAATATACTATTACTTTATCGGATTCTTAAGTTTTCGCAA
>VMBQ01002569.1:112181-137240 GCA_007657795.1 Dreissena rostriformis | reverse complement strand
GGGCTATATTTTTTGGAACGTCTTATCGGCCAAGGACCAATGACGTGGTGGAAACCAGAAAGTTTAAATTTTCATCAATATGCTTAAAATTGCAAAATAACATTACCAACTCATAAAGTTTTAGTTTAGAAGTCATTTTTACCTCAAATATCGTGGAATTGAAGTTAAAAGGCATAATTTGTTTCAGTTAAACTTCTGCTTAAATCGCAATACAATCACTGACCTCTCGCCATGTTATGAAATATTTAAATATCAACCAATCAGAAGAAGGCATTACGGTGTAATAGGCTGCGTTATCGATTAAAATCTACCTGCGGTTTACAACGGGCACAGCGATAGTTATGGAAAATGTGAATAGTGTGTTGATTTAAATTGCCTAGGCGTGCAAAATTGAAAGTGTCAGTACATAATTCTTACGGAACATTATCGAGAAATGAATTATCTACACAGGTATGTAAATATTATTGCAATCCGTTGATATTAACTGTCTGATATCGGGGCTTGAATGTTGCGCACAAAATCCTTGCGCAACAATATAGACAAAGAAGGAAAACTGTCCACCACTATTTTGGTCCTTCGCCCGTTGTACGCTCCAAATATTACCCATATAAAAAGTAGCTTAATATTTGAGAGCGTCAACAAGTTGGACTAACTTCTATTTGGAATTTAACTAAATTAAAATATGCATCAGGGAAACAAATGGAACTGTATTATAGTATAATTTTATAGACTTGGCAATAACACACAGCCTGCAACAAATATCCTGGAGAAGGCTAAGAATTGATTAACAATAAAGCAATAATGTGAATGTCAACAGGTTTTATAACAGGTTTTGAGTGAGCTTCTTAAAGCTGCCTGATAAAAAAAATGACAACACCTGAAATCAACAGTGAATCTTTTGGTTTTCTAGTTGAATGGATTTGGCGGTTAACAGGGAAATGTCAAAACATTTCAGACCGGTTATTTTTGTTCTGAAGCACATCAAAACGCTAACAACGGCGTTGAGTATTCACACTTTATAACATACCTTTGACGGTAGATGTAATGCTGTACACGTTAATCGTTCTGTTTCTTGTTCGAATTCACGAAATTCACTTTAAAACATTAAAAACAATAAATTCATCCGAAAATTAGGTCGATCCTGTTTTTATAAACAAACAGCTTTGCAGCGATGTTTTACCAAATAAGATACATCAAGACATTTTAATAAATGCGCAATATGATTATATTCCAACAACAAATGAAATGTCACAATCGTGTAATCCATTTTACAAACAGGTCAGCTAAATTTAAGAATTTAACATTCCAAAATAGTAACCAAAATGATTATGGCCGCCATTGTAATTTGCATGTGCGGGTTGAACATTTGCGTTCGAAAACGTTTTTTGCTGAATGACGTCAGGACTTTTACCTATAATTATTTTGTTTATTCAAATCTATTTCATATTTGATATAAGTAAACTGTGTAATAATATAATATTGTTAGAAGTTTGAAATAATATAGTTTTCATAATTTCAAGCCATTTGCATGTTCGTTAGTTTTCGTCGATTTCCGATACCTTTGCGCATGCGCAGTTGAATGCTAATTGTCAAATCGAGATACAGTTCCCATCGGATGCTGATGTTGATATAATATCTGCAATCACTTGAACAACAACGTGTTATAATAAGTGATGCAGGTTTTTAGGAAAACTGAACCATCGAGTTTATAAGCAACAATGCTTGATCCGTCATCAAGTGAGGAAGAATCGGATAATGAGATTGCTGAAGATGAAAATTCAGATGTGCTCAGCATCCCTAGTGTTGAGCAAAGGAGTTTATCAACAAGTGGTGATAACCTTAGTGTTCTCACAGGGGCCCAGGTGCATTCACGTTCCAACAGCATCCGGCCTGGTAGCCCGAGCATCCAGCCAGTTGAGCGACATGAACGAGAGAAAATTGAACTCGACACTGAAAAACTGGAGAGAGAGGAAGAGGAAAGAAAGCAGAGACTTCAGTTGTATGTGTTTGTGATGAGATGCATCGCATACCCTTTCAATGCTAAGCAGCCTACTGACATGGCTCGAAGACAAACAAAGATTACTAAACAACAGTTACAAACGATTAAAGAAAGATTCAATGCTTTTCTAATTGGGGAAACATCAATTGTTGCGGATGAAGCTTTTACAAATGCGGTGCAAAGCTATTACGAAGTTTTTCTGAAAAGTGATAGGGTAATGAACATGGTTAAAAGTGGTGGCTCATCTGCAAATGATTTTCGAGAAGTGTTTAAAAACAACATTGAGAAAAGAGTAAGAAGCTTGCCTGAAATTGATGGCTTAAGTAAAGAAACTGTGCTTAGCTCTTGGATGACCAAATTTGATGCAATTTTTAGAGGGGAGGAAGATCCGAGAAAACAAGCTCAGAGAACACTAACTGCTGCATCAGAGCTCATTCTAAGCAAAGAACAATTGTACGAAATGTTTCAAAATAACCTTGGTGTGAAAAAATATGAACATCAAATTTTATACAATGCATGTCAGGTAAATAAGATGTTGTGGTTTTATGAATATGATACAACTTGTGTAAAACATACTTTTTGTGAGTTAAGATGATGAAGTCATGATAGTCATTTAAGCGATATTGGAACTTTTTTGTTTTTCAAAAATATCACACATTTCATTGGTTTTCAGTTTTATACACACACACAAGTATCTCTTCATTATTTTGTGTTGGGAATTTAATTGAGATAACAAGTTTTGTTACCATTCATTGTATTTGATATCCTTACTGCATTAAAATATTTGTTGAGAAAAACCGCCCTAAAGTTAAGATGCACACCAAGCATTCAGCTTTGAAGGTAATCATTTAGTTATACTGTTATAGTATTTTGCAAAAATATGTATATTTTATACTGTAAGTTTTATTTATTTTCATTACAATCCACTGAAAACAATTACAGGTAATGCAATAAAAAGGCATTTTGCTGATAAGCCATTTTTGCAGAATAAAAATGAAATGCTCCATCTAGGAATCGAAAAGGGCAGGGTGTTCTTTTGTCAAAATGGCATATTAATGCACCCAGTCGTATTACCGCTGTGGCATATTCAATATAACATGTCATGATGTGTTAAATATTTCAAACTACAGTCATGTTTTTCCATTTAAAACATTCTTTCTATAATATATTAAACTATTTGTACTGTTCAAATTTACATAATTTATTGAAATTAATTTATGGAAACTACAAATAAAATTTGCTGAACAATAATGTGATCAGATCAAAATAGAGCATAGCAGGGGTCCGAGGGGCAGGTTTGGACATAGGTTTGGCTGGGTGCTTCCATTAAGGCCAAGCTGGAGCACTGAAAAATGTTTAAGTAAAATGATAGTAAAATAAAGCAAAAATGACTCATGAGATGTAAATTATCTTAAAGCGGGACTGTACGATTTTGTAAAATATTTATGAATTTTTATAAAATGTGTTAAAAATTAGTATACATATATTTCAATATAAATTAATATAAAAGTTAAGAAGAACATGTGTCGAAAAATGCGAAATAAGCCAGATATTTAAATCTAAAATTGAAATTGGCTTCCAGCCCAATTCGCCAGCATATATATAATACATGTACAATGTGAATCTAAATTTAGTTTGAGTGCAGATTCGTTCATACGACACAAAGACACAATTTTGTTTCCTTACAAATACGAGTAAAAGTGTCGGCATCGGCTTTAACCAGCGCTAACTTGTCTTTGCTGCATTTTATGAAATTCGTCTTCAAAGTATAATTTTTATTGCCTATTTTGAGTCATCGTAACATAATTTAATCAATATATTAAAATTTAACACATGTAAAAATCGTACAGTCCCGCTTTAAAAAACTGGAAGTCAAATAAGCCAGCATGTATATCATGCATGTACGATGTGAATCTAAATTTAGTTTTAGTGCAGATTCGTTCATACGACACAAAGACACAATTTTGTTTCCTTACAAATACGAGTAAAAGTGTCGGCATCGGCTTTAACCAGCGCTAACTTGTCTTTGCTGCATTTTATGAAATTCGTCTTCAAAGTGTAATTTTTATTGCCTATTTTGAGTCATCGTCACATAATTTAATCAATATATTAAAATTTAACACATGTTAAAATCATACAGTCCCGCTTTAACACTGTGTTTAATAGGTTTAAATTATAGTGTGCAGTAGACTGTGTACTTTGATGAGCAAATTTAAGTAGTCTTTTTCTTTGGTATATGTAGGTACATTGCATGTGCAACACTCCAATTTATCTAACATAATATCTAACCATTAGATCAAAAAATGGGTAAAAACTCATCAGTATTCAATTTAGTAAGGATTTTCTCCTCTGGCAATATAAGTACATTTGTATAATGGGTTCTTTGCCAATTATTGGCGTATGTTAACAAAATAAATTTTACAAAATAAATTTTACCTGCGCATCAAAACAGGCCTGGAATGAAGTACTCAAAAAAACATCTTTTTCATGCAATTAAATATTGTAGCGACTGTAACATAGCTCTCAGTCTGTTATACTTTGTCCATTTTAGTAAACAGAAAGCTCAATCTATGACTAACACTGTCTGAGCACTGCATTGGGATTTGTTTTGGTGTTTTAGACTATCAACTTAAACTTTAAAAAATGCTCTTTTTAATGCCCCCGGTAGGGTGGCATATAGCAGTTGAACTGTCAGTCCGTCCGTCCGTCTGTGTGTCCGTCCGAAAACTTTAATGTTGGTCATAACTTTTGCAATATTGAAGACTTGATATTTGGCATGCATGTGTATCTCATAAAACTGCACATTTTGAGTGGTAAAAGGTCAAGGTCACCCTTCAAGGTTAAAGGTAAAAAAAATGTTAAATGCATGTGTATCTCATGGAGCTGCACATTTTGAGTGGTGAAAGGTCAAGGTCATCCTTCAAGGTCAAAGGTCTTTTTTCTTTTTTTTCAAAGCGGCGCAGTAGGGGGCATTGTGTTTCTTACAAACACATCTCTTGTGTTTTTTTTAAACAGGTTATTTCCATTTTTTAAAGACCAATAAAACTGTTTTAATGAATCAAGCATTTATCTGAAAAGGGAATAGAACAACAAAAATAAGAAAAGCAGTTACAAAATACGCTTATTTTAAAACGTCAGGACATATATTATACTCGCTAACCAGTATGGAACACTGTGCCACACTGATCTGGAACATATACTGATGTACATTTTTTTAATGCTCTATAGAGGAATGCCTTGCATCTCATGCCATGTTTGGCCCTTCTTGTTTGTGCTGTACAACAGTCAGAATATAACGTCACATGTTTGGCAACTGACAGAGGAAGTGACATAAATTTGAGTTAGTATACACGTCTCAAGTTCCAAAAAAACCAACCCTGAATCATCATGTGCATGTCATCCCCGGCAATATTTTTAGGATTTAAAAAGATGGGTCCAGATCATGAACATGTTATTAACCATTTTTGTTTAGGAAATTGATGGGTCCGGCCCTCCCTTGTATTTCAAGTCAACTTTTATTTTGGCAGTTTNAAATCACCTTTTTCCCAACCCAGTAGCAAAATTCCAAATTGTTCGATTGACTTTCACATGTTTGAAAATAGAGCTGTTAAAAGTGTAAAAATGAAGAGTGTTCAAATTGTAATATCCTTTTGACTAATCTGCTTTTTGCAAGGTTATCTATTCTATACTTGTTCAAAAGTTATAACTTCAAACATTTGTTCCCAATTTAAAGTAAATTGACACTAAAATTCCCAATGTCAAGGGTCTGATTTGTACTATCTCTTTAAGAGTTCTTAAACATTATAGTTTGTATCAAATATTGTAAATATAACACATCAACTGAAAATTTCTCTGTCCATTTGTACCTAAATCTTTGAAAACTTGGCAAATGTGTTAAGATAAGTATTTTTTACATTTTGTTTCTCCACATGATGACATTCTGTGTCTTTTTTGTGAGGAACTTTTCTTAAGAGATATGTACAACGCTAGTTTTCGAGTTATGATCGTCAGAAGGTCAGTATCTTGTGACTTCTTTGGCATACAAGGGATGCCAGCCTTCTGGGTGTTGAAGAATTTCTGTCATAATGTTCGCTGTCTTATACATGCATCATAATGTTCGTACTGACGCACAGCACTGAAAGTTGGCATTACAACCTTTCTAGTTCACCTATCTTCTGACGTATTGTTATATGGGCAAATATGAATAACTGGAAAGTTCAGTTTACTTGCAAAGATTGTGATATCAACATTGGAACAACGTTGCTGTGTTAACAATGAAAGGAGATCTTAATATCTACATTCCATATTCCGCCCTGTTATATACAGCCAGTTCTGCTTTCATATGTTGTCGATGCCCTCTTTTATGTTTTGTAGAAATCCAGATTGGACCATTCCTCTTCGGCAGTTATGTTCAACGTAGTTCTCCTGATAATATGTTATTATGCTGATTAAAAGGTGTTTCCAAGGTTACATTTATTTTACTAGACCAAAGGGGCTCATCAACAAGTTAAAATGCTCAAAAGCTAAACTAAATTTCTGCACAATTTTACTGAAATTATTTATGTTAAGTATTTGGTAATTTCTTTAATTGAAGACCGGTAATAATCATAACATGTGAGCAGAATAAAATAATGAAAGTACTTGTCTTATTTTATTTCAAGTCAGATGTTGAAAAAGCTCCACATTTTTTTTTACCAAATTGTATACTTTATACAATTTGAATTAGGCTGTATTACGAATATAAATAACCATCATTTCAAAACTCGAGTCAACATTTGTTTAATAATGAACACATTGATACCACAGAGTGTGCAGGTTAACAAAGAGTCTGGCTCTGGGAAAACTGGGCTTAATGCATGTGCGTTAAGTGGCGGCCCAAATGGCACTTTCCACCTTAACTAGATTTTTGTAAACAAGAGACTTCCTTTATAGGAAAAATACCATAAAAGCGGAAAGTGTCATCCCTGATTAGCCCTTGAGTGGACTTCACAGGCTTATCTGGGACAACACTTTACACACATGCATTTAGCCCCATTTTCACAGAGCAAGACTAATTTTCATTATACATAAGTAAAAACTAATAAGGGCTTTTGTGAACAGCCTATTGCTGACGAGACTAAATGGCAGAACAATTTGTTGATGAGCTCTTTTGATAGTTAAAATATCTGCAATTTGGGCAATGGTCAATTTCTTCAAGGTGAACTAATCGGACACAAGTATGGGAACTCGCACCTAATAATTTTCTGACATTTTTTTTTTATATTTATCATAATAACTTTGTAAAAAATGTCAAAGTTGATGAAAATGTTGTCATTTGGCACTTGATTTGATTTGCTTACCTAGCTTTTGACTGCATTTAGGCAGGTCATACTCACTGTTACAAAGATACCTTTTTGATGTATTTAAAAACTGTACAGGTTCACTACATATAAAAGATTGGAGTAAAAATAGTGAAATCTATTTTTGATACCATATTTTCTTTCCTCACCTAGTAGCTTGATGTTGAAATAAATGTTCATTCTTTATTAATTGCAGTTAAAACTTCTTCCAATTATTCCCTATCACTGTTAGAACCTTGTTTTTCCATTATTTATTAATATAATAATTATTGTCATGTTGCATAACATTTGAGTGTGACACATATTGATGACACATTGATGATTCATATCTAAACAGATTCCTTAACTTGTGAAATCTGCCTATTGATTCTCAATAATGTATCAAAATCATGTTACAGGGCTTATTGAGTGTGCATTCATTATAAATTGTAGACAGACAAAGCTAAACTTAGAGTGTAATGATTTATTCACAATCAAATGGCAGTAATTTGCTAACAGATTGTACTGGATAAGACATTTGTGTTGACCATTATAGTATCAATGATAAATGATTTTGTTTGTAATACATAATACAAATATGAAAATCCACATCACTTTGTGAAACGTGTCGATAGTTTAGAAAAAAATCTACAGAATCATTTAATGATCTCACAGGTTCTCACCATAATACTCCTTCGGTGTTTAGTATATTGTTGTATTTTTGAGTATTGACATTATCTATTTATTATAAATTTAAAAAAACTAAAAACGTATACCAATGGTGTCTGTGATTCATCTATTCATCTCTCCACCTTTTCATACCATACCAAACTATTGGAGCCTTACTTAAGTCAGTATTTCATAATTCGTTTAGAACTCCTCCTCTACATCAATGCAAACTGTATTAATCTCATTTTATAATGATCAATACACTATGTTCACAGTCCAGCAGGGTCACACATAAAATACCCCAGTTTTTGTGCATTTGTATGTCTGATTTTAGACTAGTCTCCTTCTTGCAAGACATAGAAAGGATAGCATTTAATTGATGCAGAATGAATTATCCCTATTCCTTAAATGGCTCTTGCTTAAGAATCATTGTTAAGACACATGATTATTTATCACAAAGTCAATAAGCCATTATGGCTGTACTTAATTTCCTATCACTTTAATTATTTAAGACAAGGCAGTCAGCTAGGACAATTTCCCACCAATTCTGGACTGTGTAATTGCTAAAAGCATTGAGTGAGTGAAAGAGAAATCAATTTTAAGCAGAGGAGTAATAGTATGGTGCGAAATGGACAAGGACTGACTTGGTTATCTGTCGTTATCTGGGTGTTCAAGTAGCCTCCTTTAGATTCTTATCAAACGTTTCCATAGGTATTGTAAATGATGGGTACATTGTATATAGAGCTAACCTCTGTTTAACGTATATTTTTGTAACATATTAAAAAGTCTGACCTCTTTGAACTGTATATTTTGTAACATGTTAAACTGTAAAGGACTGACCTTTGTGTACTGTATATTTTTTGTCACGTGTTAAAGGACTGACCTTTGGGTATTGTATATTTTTGTAGCACGATAATTTGATGTACTGTTTAAGTGGATATTTCTACGTGTCGAAAATATAGCGAATTCAAAATAACAGACATGTAATGTGTGGTAATGTTAGCGAACTGCACATATCAAATGGCTTAAAAATTGTTCAAGTTGTGAAAAATGCAATGTCTTTAAATAATTGTTTGTTATGTACCATTATATCAGACTCAGTGGTTAGCACGTCCCCGTTGATGGACACAACTTAGGGGGCATAAATATGAGCAAAATCATCGTGTTTGCGAAATTGGCAAACATTTTTTCCACAGCTTAAATTGTAAGACTTATACAGTAACTTATAAGCTTTCTGTACTTCAGAAAAGGAGGAATCGATCCTTGCTTGTGAAATACATTTCCACACATTTGCATTTTGTTAAAGTTCAATTCTTCATGACTGGTTTTTAGCTTACTGCGCAGAATGTTTCATGACCTACCTATTTGTTTTGGGTTCTAATATTATTTAATCAAATCTTAGCAAAACAGTTTTTCCCAAATTAATATTTGCTGACATGAAAACAATGACAATTTATTGCAGGATGTTTATTCTGTCTGCCTATTGTACAAGTCTGTTTGCCGTCTTGCATCCCAGTTGAGTTGTTTATGATCTTGTTCAATAAGATGTCTGAGAAAACATGGAATTGCATAAGGGCTTATTTTATACATGCATGAAACCAGATTGATTTTTGTCCTGTTATGGTTTCTTGATGTTCTCGGCCCAATGCAAAGATAACAAGAATTGCTGAATGTTTGGTCCAATGCCTTGGGCATAAACTGCATTTACAGTACAAACTATTGGAGGACATTGTACAGAGAATGTTAAAGTTGTTCAGGGATATAAATATGCCAGACCCCACAACCATTTTGTGGCTCCAAACTATTTTAATGGGACCCTTGATTTTGTATGGAAATTCCTATGTCCTTCATACCAAAAAAAGATCAAAGGTCGCCAAGTGTGGTAAAAATGTTAGTTTATGACCTGGTCTTTACTATATAAAAGTCAGTCATTTCATGTCCTTCTGTGTCAGGCATTGTTATGCCATTGTGAATATGATAAAAACCTTTTTTAGCTCATCTATTTTTTGAAAAAAAAATTATGAGCTATTGTCATCACCTCTGCGTCAGCGTCTGCATCCGGTTAAGTTTTGTGTTTAGGTCCACTTTTCTCATAAAGTATCAAAGCTATTGCATTCAAACTTGGAACACTTACTTAGTATCATGAGGGGACTGGGCAGGCAGAGTAAGATAACTCTGGCTGGCATTTTGACAGAATTATGTGCCCTTTTTATACTTAGAAAATTGAAATTTGGTTAAGTTTTGTGTTTAGGTCCACTTTATTCCTAAAGTATCAAAGCTGTTGCTTTCATACTTGCAACACTTACTAACTATCATAAGGGGACTGTGCAGGCAAAGTAATGTAATTATGACTGGCATTTTGACAGACTTATGGCCCCTTTTATACTTAGAAAATTGAAAATTTGGTTTAGTTTTGCGTTTAGGTCCTTGTTTATTCCTAAAGTATCAAAGCTATTGCTTTCATACTTGCAACACTAACTAACTATCATAAGGGGACTGTGCAAGCAAAGTTATGTAACTCTTACTGGCATTTTGACAGAATTATGGCCCTTTTTTTACTTTAACTTTGAATATTTTGTGAAATTTTGTGTTTAGATCCACTTTACTTCTAAAGTATCAAGGCTATTGCAAACTTCAAATACTTTCTAACTATTATGAGGGTACTGTATTTTTTGAATTTGACCTTGACCTTTGAATGACCTTGACTGTCAAGGTCAAAGTATTAAATTTTGCTAAAATTGCCATAACTTCTTTATTTATGATCAGATTTGATTCATACTTTGACAAATAGATGAGCGGTCTGCACCCGCTAGGCGGTGCTCTTGTTTAGTTTATTGGTTTGGTGTGATGGTTCTGTATTGTGTTGTATTGTTTTTTAATTGCTCACAAGCACATTAATATGGTGGCATAGAAATGCCATATATAAACCATATATGGATCATACAAAAATTGCTTATCGCAAACATTAAAGTTTGTAATGATTATACTCTAGCACTAGAAAATTGGAAGAGAGGTGTATACTGGTTGTCTGTCTGGCCGTTTGTGCAACTTTCGGGTTTCGTGCCCAGGGCATAACTCGAAAAATATCAGTATCAACATGAAACTTCATGGGTTAATAGATTTCACTGAAGGGAGTACCAGTGCACAAGAACCCTAACTCTTCCTATCATTATGTATTTTAATATGTAACCATTTGTACTCCATATTCTAAACTTCCTATAGGCATTTTACAATAGAGCGGTTGAAGTCAGAGAACTAGTGTGTGTTGTCTGAAAGATAAATGGCCCATTCCATAATACATACCAAAATAAAAAAAAATATTTAGGTAGACATCAAAAGCTGGAATTGCAGCTATGATACAAAATTTATCCAAACTGATGAGTCTTTTAGTGAATGCTGCAGGGGTATTTTGACACATCCTGAGCTCTCACAAATTGCAGTAACCTGGTAAACTTTGAAATACTAACACAAACAGTTTATGTTTCTAACCATTTATGTAAAATTCATCTAAATAATACCAGCATTTTTTATTTTATGTTTGGTCGAATCCAGGTGTTTAGTCATCAGGTGATTCAGGTCCACATCTGTGACTGAATTGAATTCCTCCATGAGTGATGCATCATGGGTGTAGACCACATAAGTATTTGAAGTAGCGGAAGTAGACAACATGAACATTCCTGTAATTGCTTGACACACCTAAATTAAACGTCTTGAAGAGTACAGTTTGATCTGCAGAAAGAAAAGACCCATTATATGTGTCTTGTGATATTTTTTTATGCCTGTCTGTCTGTCTGTCTGTCATTCTGTCTGTCTGTCCAAAACTTTAAGAAATCTTAAAGTTTTGTCATAACTTTTGCAATATAATTATTGAAGATAGCAACTTCATATTTGGCATGCATGTGTATCTCATGGAGCCGCACATTTTGAGTGCTGAAAGGTCAAGGTCATCCTTCAATGTCAAAGTTAAAAAAAAAATCACAGCCGCACAAGGGGGCATTGTGTTTCTGACAAACACATCTCTTGTTTGAATCTTCAAATTGGATGTATGATGTATTACAAAAGTAATATTAGACTACTATAAACAAGACATTAATGATAATCGTAGTGCTTCTATACTTGTAATAAAGATTCTGCAAGTTTTAGAAAAAGCACAGATTTCCTGAAAAGTTCACTGTCTTAGCGTTCAATACTGTAACACTACAATTAAGGCCTTTGGGATGTTATAAAGGTTTTGAATGATTCACTGACCTTTGCGCTTAAATGTGCATTATGGTAACAACACATTTTTTAAGTGTAACAAATTATTCCCATGTTCAATCATTGAAGAATCATGTGTGATTTTATGAGTGATTTTAAAGAATATGTAACTTTTACAGGCACCTGATAAAAAAGGTTAAAAGCCATGAAAATTGCTTCATAAAATGAGTCTCATTCAGGGAAAACTGGGCTTACTGCATATAGGTCAAGTGTCATCCCAGATTAAGCTGTGCAGTTGGCACAGGCTAATTAGAGACAACACTTTCTGCTTGGACACAATTTGTTTTTAGAAAAGACTTGCTGTAAAAAAAAAATCCATAAACGCGGAAATTGTCGTCCCTGAATAGCGATTGGCGACTACACAGGCTAACTGGGATGACACTCTACGCACATGCATTAAGCACAGTTTTCCCAGAACGAGGCTGAAATTTAACTCTCTCAGCGCTGGAACCGGATTTTGAAGGCCTTTTCAAACAGTTTGGTTCCAGATGAGACGCCACAGAACGTGGGGTCTCATCAGGATCCAAACTGTTTGCTATTCTGATAGTATTCTTTGAAAAAAAATCAAAGAAAATGCTAATTTTATAAATTTAGCAGACAACATTTTAGCAGACGACAAATTTCCCAGCATGCAAAGGGTTAACACTTTGTGACTCTGTTTCAGCTGGACAACGCTGATGAGCAAGCAGCCCAGGTGCGAAGAGAGCTCGACAGCCGACTGCAGCAAGTGGAACAAATGTGCAAAGTAAATATTCCACAGGACATGCAAATAATCATATGAAACATATCAAAACTTTTTTTATTGATTTTCTTTTCCATACTTTTTCTGTGGTATGTTTGAATGGTCATATGTTAAATGATATATCAAATGGTTTAGGTTCAAATCTTAGTTGGAATGTGATGGTGTACTGGTGTTTTATTCCAGAACTATGTCTTTGGCCAAAAGTTGGATTAAAGCTGTAACATGTCAACTTCTTCCGATATGCAAACATTATTAATATTTTTACATGAGTGCCGTTAAAAGATAGTAATTCAAGGGTGGCATTTTAAAAAGGTTTTATTCCACATACGCTCTGTCATGTGTCACTTTGGTCAATGAATCAAAATCTTAATATGTACTGGCCACAAACAAGTGGTATTTAATAGCTCTTAGTTAAAATATTTTTTATGAAAAAAAAGTAAGAAAAATAAGTGGAATGCTTGTGTTGATTATTAAAACACCATTGTGATCTTACAGTTATTGCTTTCGATAGTGACACACTATGCAGGACAGTGATACATGTAGTGGATTTGCCATTGATCAAAAGGGTTCTAGCTCTGGCTCTGCATTCATAGTTTGGTTAATTCATTTTGTTTCAACAAGACAAAGTTTTTCATTTGTTGTCAAACTGTGTGTGTCCAAACTTATTTATCAAAATATGTAACAAGATGACCCTATGAACTAAATATACCAATACACACGCTGATAAACTTGCAGAAATTCCTGTACTATACAGTGTATTGCACTTTTTTTATTAGCCTTTCTCTGATGTTCCTGCACTTTTGTTTCTTGCATATGTCCATTTGCATTATTGTCTTTAAATTTCTCTATATTATAATAAGATGAGGAAATTAGTATACTTTTTTTTTTGTAAAATATTTGTCGAGTATATTTTACACATAGAATATGAAATAAAATAATATTTTGTTTCTTGCATTGGATAATTTATTTTTTTTTAAAAATGGCCCTCCCAAATTCTGTTCAGTGAAGTTTATTTGACAAATATGGTATCTAACTTTCATTTCAAGCTTACATAAGTAAATAAGCTTGGTCATTTTCAGTCACATTTGATTCAGTAAAAATGTGATTATCAATGTTTAATCTAATTTGTCAACATACTGATAATAGCTACAGGTCATATTACTCTTGAAGCCTTTCAATTGCAGCTGACAGACATAAAATGATCATATGGTGATGCACTACTATATTTTGTTTGTCAGAAACCATATGTCCCCATAGATGATTATATGAAAGGGGTTTCTGTTCATTTGCTATGGTCGATTTCTATGGCGGAGGGACTGTTTAGTCCTAACAGTTTGTTCCTCAATCCAAAGACCTCATACCTGTTGAAATTTAATGTTTTAAAACTGTTCAATTTGATGTTTTTTCTCCTTTGTGTTGTATAAATGCTGTCTTTACCATAATAATATTTTATGAATATTTCTTGTCTTTCTTCTTTTCTTTTCAGCGAATGAGATTAGAGCAGCTTATAAGTCGAACCCCTGATGTGATTATTGACATGCTTTTGTAGAACACTGTTTTGTAACGCACACTGTTTTCGACTGAAATGCATTTTCATATGTTTGTCTTAATCATTGTATTCTACTAATCTTCACCAGTTCACATACTTTTTTTCTTAATTTTTGACACATTTGGCAGTTTTCTCTTTTAAATCGTTTGGTTAAGTTTGTTATTTCTCAATCTTTTAAACGTTTTAAGTTTTTTTGGTTTCTTGGATTTTCCAAACAACTAGCTTCCCATGATGATATGATAATATGCACACAAGGTTATAGTGTAACCTTTTTAGTATCTTTTCAATTTGTATAGCCCCTCAAACAAATTTTGAAGGGGGGTCAACAGGGGTCACCTGATTGGTCTGTTATTCTTCAAACTTCTTTCATTTTTGTTCCAACAAACTTTTTCTCACTTCATATAAATCAGGATTTGAGGTGTGTGACACATTTTTTTGTGGCCATCTTGGATGACAGTTTGAACTTTATATCATATCTTCAATTTTGGTTCAATATACATTAAACTTCACACAATTTACATTTTCAAAAGTAGTATTAGCGTGTGACAATATGTTTTTGCGATCACATTGGGTAAAAAGTTTTTCCATCAAGCTGCCAGTTTTTCTACCTTTTTTTATAAATGTGGGAAAAATTAGTTAAAATATCAGTATTCTGTATTGTTTCAGAAGGTTTACTACCAAAGTTATGATTTATAACTTTTCTGAGATCCTATCAGACCTGAACACAAAATGTGTTCTGCTGTGTACAAGTTCCTAAATGGAACCTGATCGAACAGTTCAAATTGGAAAATGCAGTTCAGTCTTGTCTGGCATTGCAGTAGACCCCTCAGTTGCAGTGTTTCAAGTACCTAATGCTACACATATTAAGTTTGTTTCTATTTTAGTTTTAAGAAGCTGAGAATGTTGGATGCACATAATTTATTTTATAGTTTAATAGAGAAATTGATATTGTAATAAATATTCACTTCCTGCAAATCTGTAAATCACCGTTCATCAGTGCCTGCCCTAATACTGTAAAATCATTATTATTTGTGGGACATTCATTTTCATAGAATTTTTGAGTTGACTGATCCAGGAATTTTACTTAAACACATAGGAAAATGACCGACACAAATTCCTCTACTCTAAAAAAAAACAATCAGAAATACACTTATTTACGAGTCCACAATTTGTTTTTTGTAACCACAAATTTACATGCAAACAAATAGAAATGATTTTACAGTACATGTAGACTGAAACAAAAGTGGTTTTTTGGCAAGTAAGTAACTTGGAAATAAATAAACTAGAAATAGTGTTTTGAGGTTGTTATCTTTACTGCCTTTGCAACAAACACCTTCCAACATTCTCACATTTGTAATTTATTATAATGCATTAGCTATATTTTCTGTTCCAGTCGTTTGTTATTATGCCCCCCTCTCTGAAAGAGGCCGGTGTATATTGCTTTGCACCTGTCCTTTTGAGGTGAACATGTCAAACGTTAAGGTCTAAGGGGCTTGTACCATGAAATATAAATCATTTCGTGCCCTCACAATCGAGAAGGCTTTGCCCTACTATCATGCACATTGAGATGTTTCTTACTTCAAATGAAAGAAAGATGCCTTCAATTCTCAGGTCAAAGGTCAAGGTCAATGGGGATTGTAACATGAAAACCTGTCCTTCTCAATATCGAGACCATGCTTGAAACTAGGATCATAAAAATGAGAATGCTGTTTAGTCATGTTTAGTCATGAACGAAAGAAGACCTCTATCAATTTTCAGTTTAAAAGGTCAAATATCAAGATATGAGAATCATGCAATATTAAAACACCTCTGTACAATTGCACATATGTGGCGTGTTCTGACAAAACTGGGCATAATGCTTGTGCGTAAATTGTCATCCCAGATTAGCCTGTGCAGTCTGCTAATAAAAGACCTCATTTAAACGAAAAATTCCATAAAAGTTGAATTTGTTGTCCCAGATTAGCCTGTGCGAACTGCACAGGCTAATCTGGGATGACAATTTAAGCACACGCATTTTGCCCAGTTTTTTCAGAACACGCCACATATAGACACTTGTCTGCTTATTGGGGGGGGGGGGGCATACATGTTTTATAAACATTTCTTGATTTTAGATTTAGTTTTTTTGTTTCCTATGTCTATTATTTTGATGTCATGTCAGCAGACATAAGCATGTGTGTAAATTTACATAATGTTGTATTTCAGTGCAGATAAAAGAACTTAAGGGTAGTGACTGACTGGAAATAGTCGACAGATATTAAGGATGACTAACATACAGTCAAAATTATTTAATGCTACGATCCCACTATTACAATTGGCGCCACAATCATGATCTTGATGATCGTTAACATATTTTGATGATCCTATCCGATCTTATCAGGGCTTATAAGATCTTGAGGTTAATCGTGTAAATCATGGAAATGTTTGAATGTGTAAAAATGCAGAGCTCCAGATAAGGTTTTGGGTCAATTAGTTTTCACTAGCAGATTTTTTTCGCAATTAGTTTTTTTTTCAAAATTCATCATTTTCAATTAGTTTCTTTTCTTACAATGAAAAATATATAAAAACAAACTAACATTTTAACTCCATTGACCTTTGCATGAGCTACTTTGTGCAATCCCTTTCTGGATTTAAAAAGATCAGTGTCCATTTAATTGAGACTGGCCTGGCATCATCAAGCTGCTATTGAACAATGAACTGTTTGTATACATTTTAGTGTCACTATCACTTTGCTCACTTGCTAGTTTAATGAACTGAACGGTTCTGTTTTTGCGTGATGTAACCGCGATGTTTCGGTTTGGAGATCTTCGATTCCACCTCATCAACCGCTTTTGACGCTATATAAGATAATAATTTGCCAACAATAGACTTTGGACTTTGTTCTCGCCGCGAAATGAAGCCAAGTACATGTATACTTGGCGCTGTTGCAGAATGAAGTTTCTTTTGAACTTGTCCATGCTTTGCAGCCGCCATGTTTAATTTTGTAAACAGAAGAGCGGAAACGGAAATGCGAATATTATTGGTTATAATCAACTAATTCACAGATCCGGTATTGGAAATCTCTTTATCATTTAACTTGAGCTGCGCAGAACTCGGAAATTCCGTACGATCAAACGGCCGGTCATAATTCGGATCCGTCAGACTCAATTCGTTTTGATACGATGGATTTTGATTTTCTTTTCGTTTTTCTTTAAAAACAAATCATAATAACGATAAAACGATGCTTATCTGGAGCTCTGAAAATGTATATTATAACTGGACCCATTGCATAATAAAAAAGCTTAACAAATTTTCCCAAATCAAACTTCCACATGGTGGTGAACAAACTCGATCATGCCAGAAAAAGGTATGTTCTTTTAAAATTTGTTGCTTTTTCAAGAACAAGTTAGTTGAGAGTTGATTTTCTTAGGGTTTATTTATATCAATCAAGCCCAGTCCTGGTTCAAATTTGAACACCATCAATCAAATAGTAAATGACGTTAAAACCTACAATATAGTACGGAGCCCTTTAATTCTTTATAAAGGTATGGTATTAGTATAACAATGTGATTATTTGTGGAACCCTGAAGTGGTTATTGTTTCAGATGGAGTCCTTATCATAGAACTCCTACCGTTATAAATGATACCTTATCCACTGTTATACATTTTTACAATGGCAGGCTTGCATGACTTGAACATCAATTGTTTGCCTGTGCAGTTTTTATGCCCATGAAATCAAATTAAATTTCTTGCCAACTGTCGGAGTGATGATAACAAACACTCCCAAAGTTAATTTCCTTTTTTAACGACTCACTGCTGTGAATTGTAAATGCGGTCTCTTCAGAGAGACGAAATACAACAGAGCAAGCCAAATGATATTGAGCAGATAATCTTCGTTATATCTGTCTTTAAAGAGTTGATGAATATTTATTTATTGGTATCTATTAGCCAATAAAGAAGTGCCTCTTGGGACTTGATGAATCCATTTAATGTTCCTGCATAGACTTTGGCGAGTCTAGAAATGTATCATGGTCTCTTATCCCATTGCAACCCAAGGACGTTATTTTGATCTGAACTGAACAATTTGTCTTTTTTAGGGATGAAGGATATAATAATGTAATAATTATTAACAGTAGCAGTCTCATTTGCAGATTCTAGTTGAAATATTTTCTGCATTATTCACACTGTCGCCACAAAAGAATCTACATTGAATATTTTAAACTATTTATGTCACCATCAACATGATAGTCACTTTCACCAAGTCAAGTGTTTCACAATTATATATGGATCACTTTTATCACAATTGTAACATTTTCACTGCAAGATGTGCACTACTGCCAGCATTTTTTATTTATATTAAATCCATCACAAATTATGCAGCAACATCTTGTTTTAAGTAAAAAATACAACAACTCGTTTGTTGTAGAACCTGGGTATTTTTGTGTCATTGTACAAAACTTGTACGGGGTAAATGAAAAAGACCCTTACCAAAAAAATAAAAAACAACAACATAAGAATCTGTCTTTGCTAAACACATGTGCCTGTGGTTGGTGCTAGACAAGTCTATCAGGTCAAGGTCAAAGTCCACATAAGGTGAAGGTCAAGGTCAAAGTAAGGTCAAAATGATATGGCTGAAGTGATGGTAAAAAGCAACATCTGTGTTAGTCTCCATGTGTCTTGGTTCTAGACGAAACGGTTAAATCTACTTTACCAGTAATGAAATTAGGTCAAGGTCAATTACATTCTGATGAAATGGGAGGATTGAAGATGGTAATAAGCAAGTTTTGTAAGGGGTTGGTAGTAAGGGATGTTGGTTCTAGACAAAGGGATACACTTTTAGTAAGCTGTCATAGACAAACAGTTTTAGCTCTTGTTTATATCTTAATTTGGTGAAGGTCAAGGTTATTAGAGGTTTAATGATACGAGTGAATTGGGCATTGGCGTAAGCAATAAATCTGAAGGTATCCATTATCCAATTGTTGATGCAAGCCATGTTGCCCCTGAACATAACAGCAAAATTAAGATAACTAGGAAATAGCCGATTAAAATAAAAAAAAAGAAAGAGTCCAAATTACACCCAATTGTCAAAGTGTGCTTGTGTAATATGGGCGTATAGAGAAAAGTTATTAGCAACAAATTTGCAATTATCAAAAGGTTGTATATATAGAAAAATCATTAAAATCTTCTCAACCCGTCATGGACGGACGGAAGGCCAGGACAATAACTTTATGCCATTCCATGGGCATACAAAAATGGAACCTTACTTTAATGATTTAAAAATCACTTTTACTTGCAACTATTAAAACCAGCCTAACAATTTCTTTGTATTAAGTTTTTGAGTGTGAATGTTACGGTTTATTTTGCAGTAGTTTTATTTTCAGATAGTTGATGTTGTAATGTTTTTTAGAAATGTGTGCATCAAACATCAGTTGTCAAATTATACATGAATTTTGTTGTGCAGTTAATTAATATGTAACGCAAATCTAAATAATGTGTACGTGTTGTTATTTGTTTAGGATTCTGAGAATAATTACCCAACAATTAATGTTTCTCACAGATATTTGGCCATTATTCTAAATTCTGCTTGTTTCTCACTTAACGCGGTCAATTTCTAGTTTGTTGTATATCCTGATAAATAAATAATGAAGAGCAGTGTATGAGCCATAAAGCTCCATACAGCTTGCATAAATTGATTAACTTTCACGCATCTGATAGTATAATTACACGGAATTTCTCGCTTAAAAAGTAACACTGATTACTGTGTATACAAAGAGAATAATAGGTTAGCCCTTTCAGTGCGGGAACCGAATTTTGAAGGCCTTTGCAAACAGTTTGGATCCAGATGAGACGCCACACAACGTGGCGTCTCATCAGGATCCAAACTGTTTGCTATTCTGATAGTATTTTTTGAAAAAAAGGGAAGAAAATGCTAATTTAAGAAATTCAGCAGACGACATTTTAGCAGACGACAAATTTCCCAGCATGCAAAGGGTTAAAAAGTAACACTGATTACTGTGTATACATAGAGAATAATGGGTTAGTGTTGATTATAGATCAGGTTTATCATGCAAGGCTTAGAAAACAAAAAGCACGTCTCAGCCTTGGCGAGTGCTTTTCCGTTTTCGTGCCGAGCATGATAAGCCTGATCTATAATCAACACTAACCTATTATTCTATTTATCCCACTTTTTATTCAGTAAACCTTTTTATTTAAATAAAATAAGTTTTACTGGATAAATTCGCTGTATTTATGACGTCATATTGTCGAAAAAATGACTTCATTTCGTGCCGTGTATAATATAGCAGAAATTTAATCAACGGGGCTTTAATCAACCGAATTTGCTGTAAAAGTGGGATAAAATACATTACTTGTCATTTGAAATAACATGTGAATTTAATGTTTTATAAATAATCTGATGATCTGTCCTGTGTAAAACACGTTAAGTATTTTTATAGCATATAACTTGCATACAAAAGGTAGCAAAAAAGCAGGTCTCTGATTTTGCTATTTAACCATAAATAAACAAAATACTTGTTCTCAACTTTGAAATTTTCGTCTATTACTTTTAATTTCTTCAAGCAAAACTGAGAAAATGAGATTTTAGTGTAACCGTTCCATGTTTTTCATTGTCTAGACATGAGTTGCTTGAAGCCAATGATCCTGTTTATGATGTATAAAGTCTCGTTTTTTTATATTGAATTTGAAATGGTTATCCGGTTTTATTTTCTTCCCTTTAATTGCAAATCTGTGACAATAAATTGTACAAAACAGCAAGCTGTTGCCTTGAAATGACACCTACATGTAATAATGTGCATTTATTATGATTGGAAATTCTTAAAGTACCACATAAATGAGCCTTGCTCTGTGAAAACAGGGCTTAATGCATTTGCCTAAAGTGTTGTCCCAGATTAGCCTGGGCAGTCCCCACAGGCTAATCAGGGACGACACTTTCCGTCCAAACTGGATTTTTGCAAAGTAGAGACTTCCTTTAAAAAAAAAATCCATTAAAGCAGAAGGTATCATCCCTGATTAGCCTGTGCGGACTGCACAGGCTAATGTGGGACAACACTTTATGCACATGCATTAAGCCCAGTTTTCTTAGAGCAACGCTCACATAATGAACAGCTTCATGAAAACATAAATGAAATGTATTCTTGTTACGGAAGTTATGCTATCAATATTTTGTAACCGCAAATATTGTAAAATGCTCACGGTTGCTATGAGAAGGGAATGACATTCTTCCTGTATTGCCCTCAAACTGCTATGTTATTAATGAGTTTCTATTTTTCCACAGAGAGCAGTCAAAAGCATAAAACTTGATGAGGTATTGCAGACCTATGATTACTTCCCTTTAGTTTATATATTATTTTATTATTTGATTGCACTAAAATGTGTATGGTAAATATAAAATCTGATATTTTCTATTATAGCATATTGATAAATATGTTATTTACAATGTTCATGTTAACAAGCACGATGATGATAATACTTGACAGCTAAATGGGAATGTGTATCCACTTACGTAGGTTTAATTGTGCAGAGGGGTAATATATCCCGATTTTTATAAGCTAACATGTTATTCATTGACGAGTCTTAAAATTCTTTAATTTATACAGTACAAATGTATATAAATGATTAATTGGGGCTGTACCAGTAAACCTGACTTGTAAAGGCATTATTGTCAGCCAAATTCTGACAATTTGTATACACTGTATGGAAATCAAGCAGTCATTATCTAGCGTAAGAAAAGTTCTATTTGGGTAAAACATGTGTTAAATTATTCGTGATATTACACTCAACAGTCCACACATGATGTATGTATTAACTGCTTTATACTTACCAGTTTTAAAACAGCACCCCTTCCAATTTGTCATATTGGAAATCGCCGTGGCATAGTGGATATGGTGTCCACCTGGCGAACGGGAGGTCATGGGATCTATTCCCAATGTGGGAGCGTTCTTTAGATCTTCGCCATAGACACCAAGTACTGGTTCTATGCCCAGGAAATGGACTTGAGAGCGTTTCAAATAAGCCTTAGTCTATCTATGCAATCGAGCTAAAATAAATAGGTTTAAACTAAAAAATTGCCATATATATTCCTGAAGCACCACACCTTTCCTTGTTATTGGTACAGCCCCTATCAAAATTTTTACAAATGGGGACAACCTCGTATAAATCACCATGCTGGTGTTGTTTCAGACGCGTAAACACCCCAAGTTTGTGGTGAAGGAGATGGAGTCCATGTACACGGATGAACTGAAGGCTCAAATTAACCTCCTCATGGCCAACTTGGAAAGTCTTCCCGTCTCAAAGTCAGGGGGCTCCGATTCCAGGCTGCAAATGCTCAAACGTTATCCAAGGTATATTCTGCTTGCTTATTAAGTTCTTATTTTCATTCAGCTTTCGTCTTTTATTTATTTAACAGCTTATAATTCGCCAAAAATCCCATAATAACTCACCTTTTTATTCTTTATAAAGTGGTTAATTATCCCCTGCATATTGTTTTGGCGTTGTCCGTCCCTCCGTCCGTCTGTCCGTCCGGCAATTTTGTGTCCGGAGCTATATCTTGAAAGTGCTTTGGCGGATTTCATTGAAACTTGGTATGAGTATTATATGGATGATGCACGCCAAATGGCATTGTGCACCATCTATTAATAACGGAGTTATGGCCCTTTGTATCTTGAAAAAATGCTTTTTTCTGTGACAAAGCTCTAAATTGGCGGGGGATATCAATTCAACGAATTTGCTTTTTTCCTTTATAATGTGTCAGAAATTTCCAATTGTAAATGATGATGTATGAATAGATTTTCTCTAATGCTTTGATATTAAGAGCTGGATTATCAATCGATGGACTGGATTGTCAGTGGTGCTGTGTCCTTACTATGCTAATTTTGATCTCCATGTGTACCAGTCAAACACTATTTTCATCTCTTAATAAGTACTTACATTGACAACTTTCTGTGGCAATGATAACTTATTTAATTAGATTCTGAGATGGTGTTTTATTTTTAGCAAAGCCTTCTCCAAAAATATGGTGAATGACAGTGTGGGAGGCTTCAAACAGAGGCCATAAAGTCTAATTAAGAAACTACGGAAAATTACATGTATACAATATTTATTATCAGACCATTTATAGGTTAGCGATCAAAACTGTGTAACAACTGCGAGAAAATGGGTTGATAAATCTGTTTATATGCAGAACTACATACTGCGTTAAAAAGGTCGTTATTAATGCTTCTAGGCACAGTTGCAAACAGAGTACATTAGTTTCCCATGTGGAGATGCCATTTAGAGCACCAAGTAATTCATTCAGAAACCAGTAAGCTGTAATCATCCCACAGAACGTTCAGTAAGGTCTCTAAAATCATGGCTGTACAGTCTGCTGTTTCGTGGATTAATCAATTTTGTGGCTGATTTCACCCCAAACATCACAGAATTGGTTGAATGGCAGGTCATAATGTCTGTAGATAATTATCCCAAATGTTCAATAGGCAATCAATACGATGGTTCTGGTGAATTTTCAGCCCATTGACCGACTATTGTTTGGAGACTCAGCTTTGTTTACTCTCGCTCTCTCTTTCTCTCTCTGTGTTTCAATCATAGTATATTCCTTTGTTGTACTGAAGCTGTATGAATTTTTTAAGTGTTTCAGGTATTTGTACTTTTTGCATTGTTTTATGACACAATTTGAACCATTAAAGCAATGCATGGAATTGTTTGCTATTAATTTTTCACCACCTATTATCACCCCTTGACATTGCTAATATACTATTTAGTTATTACATTTTACATGAAACCAAACAAGCTGAAGTGTTAATCAATGATAGTCTGTTAAGAAGACATGTAAATATTACTAACGCAAACAATATTTATTTTATCAGTAATCTTGTTATTTATAATTATGGTAGATTTGTGTCAGGTACCTAAGATATCATGTAGTGTTTTTTCAATATTCAGTACCAATTACGACAGAATTACTGTAAAAACTTTATTGGCCGATTCTATGATACAATAGAGAGGTTTAATATTTTTATGCCCCCCTACGAAGAAGAGGGGGTATATTGCTTTGCACATGTCGGTGTGTCGGTCCGTCCACCAGATGGTTTCCGGATGATAACTCAAGAACGCTTAGGCCTAGGATCACGAAACTTCATAAGTACATTGATCATGACTGGCAGATGACCCCTATTGATTTTGAGGTCACTAGGTCAAGGTCACAGGTCAAGGTCATAGTGACTGGAAATAGTAAAATGGTTTCCGGATGATAACTCAAGAACACTTATGCCTGGGATCATGAAACTTCATAGGGACATTGGTCATGACCGGCAGATGACCCCTATTGATTTTCAGGTCACTTGGTCAAAGGTCAAGGTCACAGTGACCTGAAGCAGTAAAATGGTTGACTGGAAATAGGAAAATGGTTTCCGGATGATAACTCAAGAACCCTTACGCCTGGGATCATGAAACTTCATAGGGACATTGGTCATGACCGGCAGATCACCCCTATTGATTTTTAGGTCACTAGGTCAAAGGTCAAGGTCACAGTGAC
>VMBQ01002569.1:97084-111601 GCA_007657795.1 Dreissena rostriformis | reverse complement strand
TCTGTGTTGGCATGTTTCCATGACGAAGGTTTTAATCTGTGTTGGCATGTTTCCATGACGAAGGTTTTAATCTGTGTTGGCATGTTTCCATGACGAAGGTTTTAATCTGTGTTGGCATGTTTCCATGACGAAGGTTTTAATCTGTGTTGGCATGTTTCCATGACGAAGGTTTTAATCTGTGTTGGCATGTTTCCATGACGAAGGTTTTAATCTGTGTTGGCATGTTTCCATGACGAAGGTTTTAATCTGTGTTGGCATGTTTCCATGACGAAGGTTTTAATCTGTGTTGGCATGTTTCCATGACGAAGGTTTTAATCTGTGTTGGCATGTTTCCATGACGAAGGTTTTAATCTGTGTTGGCATGTTTCCATGACGAAGGTTTTAATCTGTGTTGGTATGTTTCCAGGACGCAGCACACATCATTGTCGAAGATGGACATCTCTGAGGACAATGAACCGGGCCTCTCCAAGTTTGATGTCGTCCTTTCTTTCACCTTAGAGGTAGGAAGTCTTGTCAAGTGAGAATTTAAAGAAAGTTTTTTATTTAACTGAAAATAAAACTGACTTATTACTCTAGATAAAAGCTGACTTTTATGTATGGGTTTCAGTAACATGTGTTGCTGGTTTTTGCAGTCGTCTCCATTATATCAACCAATGATAGCCTACTTTAAATAATAACGGTTGATACGGTGTGTGATTTTGAAAGGATTATAAATGGGTCAGTTTTATTTGTACCAGCAGATTAGTGGGTTTTTCCAAAAGGTTGCTTTTCCAGGATACATATATTTTTGTTTAGCAAGTAAATCGTTTACAAATAACATTAGGAAAAGCATTTAATAGTTTAAGCACACAAACACACACATATAAAATCAGTGAAAAAACACCAGTGTGTAGGATGTTATATAATAAAATAGTTATATATACTAGAGAACCATAGAATATGTGCGCCTCTGTTAGTATGGATATCTCCCATTGAATATCAGATGAGATCCAATGGCCCTCTTGTCAATAATTGTATAATGTGGAATGTTGATTAAAGTTAGAAAAGAACAAATGCCAAAGTTAATAATTATTTGCCAGTTTATGGAACTGTCTGCAAATCTTTATTGTGATAATATTATTCTGAAGATCATTATTTAAACGATTAGGGTACATGATGTAAATGGCTTTACATTTAAGTACTATTAATATTATTATTATTATTATTAAAAGTTGTAGGAGTCCTATAGTTGATATTGTATAATGTTGTTTTATTCAGTATTTTTTATAGATATTCAGTTCATTATTGGGGAAAAAAGCCTTGCTAAAATTGACTTTTAAATGAAAAAGGACGCAATATCTTTAATCATAAGGCCATTGAAAGTGGGCTTTTTTTTCTTTTTCAACTTCTCGATTTGTAGAAACATGCAAACAAATTGGAAGATTTTTTTTCCCCAAGAAAAGATTCTTATTGTGACAAGCGCAATAAAACTGTTTCTCCTCTTATTTCCAATTAATACCTCATTAAAGTCTGCTTTCTTGTGAGAACTTGCTAATTGATTCAACTAAGCTGTATTGATCTGCCAAGCAAGGCAATCATGTGCCGTCCACTTGTTTCTGAAAAGGTGTGTCACAATGTTTTAGTGCAGGTCGTCAAAATATCATTGCTTTTTAGGTGATGATGTATGAAACTTATACAGCCATGTGGATAAATGTCACTAAATAACTTGTATCAACGTCTATGCAGGCATGAAACTGGTACAAAAGGATGGGAAGATTACAGGAAAAAAGAATACTGTTTCGCAGTTGATGAAAGGGTTTTAACATATGTTCTGGTTGTTATATATGTTAATTGAAAAATATTGATTGTGAGTAATATAAAGAATCATAAAGCTGTAATCATTTTGTCGAGCCAGGTTTGCCGAAAGCTTGATATGGCTGTTACAATGGTTCATGATATGTGGCGTGTTCTGAGAAAACTGGACAAAATGCTTGTGCGTAAATTGTCATCCCAGATTAGCCTGTGCAGTCCGCACAGGCTAATCAGGGACGACAATTTCCGCTTTTATGGAATTTTTCGTTTAAATGATGTCTCTTCTTAGCGAAAATCCAGTTTAGGCGGAAAGTGTCGTCCAGGATTAGCCTGTGCAGACTGCACAGGCTAATCTGGGATGACACTTTACGCACAAGCATTTTGCCCAGTTTTCTCAGAACACGCCACATATGTGCTGCGTAAGTGCCAGGGTTTGCACCAACCTTGAAAAGTACTCGAACAAAAGAACTTAAATTTGGTGAAGCCTTGAAATAATGCCAAAATGGTAATAGTTTTCCACAAACAATCCTTTAATTTCTTAGAACTGCCTTGAACAGAAATAGTTTTTTCACAAACAATCCTCGAATTTCTTTGCTTTGAACAGACATTTTCGAGAAGAATCTTCTGTACTAAAATAGGAATTTCGGGATAAGAGAGGAAAAAAAATCTAAAACATTTAATTAACTGAAAAGTTTGTCTGCACATTTAAGTAACCGAAAAGTTTGTCTGCACATGTTTGTCTTAAAAAAATATTTTAAATTGGGAATTAGTGTTTATAAAATTAAACTTCTTAAGGTTCAACTTAGTCTTATAGAGCTGGATAGGGAGATGAAGTAAATGTTTATTTTTTTGTTCAAAACCTTCAATTGGGAATTTTATGCTTACATTTGGGAAAAATAACTACTTTTTGACATTAAAAATGGGGTCGAAATTTGTCCCCAAATTTGGAAACAATAATCCACACCAAATGACCTCTACCCCACCAGGTGCACGTCGTGGAGGTGAAGGGCCTGAAGTCGCTGGCTCCCAACAAGATTGTGTACTGCACAATGGAGGTGGAGGGTGGAGAGAAGCTGCAGACAGACCAGGCTGAGGCCTCCAAGCCCAGCTGGGACACCCAAGGGGACTTCACCACCACTCATCCACTGCCAGTCGTCAAGGTGAAACTGTACACGGAGAGCTCCGGCATGCTCAGTCTTGAGGACAAGGAGCTGGGAAAGGTCAGTGCTTATGTGCATTGTTCCATTTGAGCATGAAAATACTTAAGATTGAGTTGTTCTGGCCTGTTTGTCATCCTTTGTGGTGTTAAGCAATTTACTTAATAAATATAATTCTCTAAAACCTCTAGGTGGCAGTCAGATTTGGTTGAATGTTCTTTGTGTGGTCCAATACCAAATAAATGTTTCCATAAAAAAATATGACCACCAGGGCGCTGTTTTTCCTTCAATAAACAAATTAAAGCAAACTCAACAGATCATGTCAGAAAACATTGATAAGAATTCAATATAACAAAGTTGCAAGGGGGGCATATTGGTTTAAAAGTTTCTGTCCGGACATCGGATTTCTTGTCTGGAGCATATCTCAAAAAGTGAAATAAACTTAACTTAACCCTTTGCATGCTGGGAAATTTGTCGTCTGCTTAAATGTCATCTGCCGAATTTTTAAAATTAGCATTTTCTTTGATTTTTTTTCAAAGAATACTATCAGAATAGCAAACAGTTTGGATCCTGATGAGACGCCAGGTTCTGTGGCGTCTCATCTGGATCCAAACTGTTTGCAAAGGCCTTCAAAATTCGGTTCCAGCGCTTAAAGAGTTAATAGGTAGTTAGATCTCATTGATGAGATGTGCAGTACACAAGAACCATAACTCTTGCTTTCATGTTTTGAGAGTTAATGCCCCTTGTTAATTTATTACGTTTACTTTTTGAATTGGGCATATCTTGCAAACTGTACGAGATATCCATAGACGTTGCTTAGGCAGATAGATCTCATTGGTCTGATGTGAAGTGTGCAAGAGCCTTAACCCTGATTTAATAATTTCACTTGTGAATATTTATGCTTAAATTTTGTCCAGAGCATATCTTGACAATACTATGAGGTATGAAGGCGAAATTTCATAGGTGTGAATAAGATTGCATTGTTGGGAAACAAGTTCTTAAAACTGAACTGCCTTTGCCCTAAAACAAAGCAGAAAACTGGTTGGTAGAGGGCTGGACTATAAAGCGAAGGATTTCCAGTTTGGTCCCTGGTCCAGCTACATAACTTGTAGGGATCATGAAATCCTTTCTACAGCCACTCTCCCCCACCTTGTTTTCAAATTGGGCAGTTGTATGTGCACTTAACTCTTTCAGTGCGGGAACCGAATTTTGAAGGCCTTTGCAAACAGTTTGGATCCAGATGAGACGCCACAGAACTGTTTGCTATTCTGATAGTATTCTTTCAATAAAAATCGAAGAAAATGCTAATTTTAGAAATTCAGCAGACGACATTTTAGCAGACGACAAATTTCCCAGCATGCAAAGGGTTAGTACTGGTAAACCAGCTGTCCGTGGGACAATGGGAGTAAGTTGAACCCATATGACTGTAGTACTGTTTAAAACGGCAAAAAGTCCAACTTTTCAGCCCCTTTCCACCATGAATGGGAATATACTCGATTTTTGGCTTCTAAAAGTAAAAATGAATTTTATGCATATTTTAAAAATTATTATATACTTCTGGGGCAGAACCGTTTATATTTAAATACTATTAAAAATTATTATGGGTATGCAGTAGAGTGTAAAATACAATAAACATTTATTGACAATGTTTTTTGACATTCAGGACGTACATTTTTTGGGGCATGTGATTATTTATCACATTGCATATTATGACCTCGTCCATGTTAAATCTGTAATTTTGTTCCCACGATATGCTGCAAAATCTTTTGAATGCAACATGCTTCATAATTTTGTTCACACAACATGCTTGATAATTTTGTTCACACAACATGCTTTATAATCATGTTGCATGTTTCAGGTTATTCTACATCCTACAGGGAACAGCAGCCGCCTGGCAGAGTGGCACAAGATGAAGACGACCAAGAACACATCGGACGACCTGTCCATTAAGATTGCCGTCCGCATGGACAAACCCCAGAACATGAAACACTGCGGGTAAGCCACTGTGTAGCCTTACATGATTATCTACAGATCTCCATTACAATATCTGAAGTCTCAAGTGTTAACTTTGAATGAATTATTTCCTGTAAAAATCAAAATTTTTATCAAGGTTTTAATTTATCAACGAAATATATTATAAAAATATGTCACTGTTATTATTAATTTGCAAAGAACAATTAACCTAGTATAATACACTTAAGTTTTAATTAAATGTTATAAATTTTATTGTTTTTTTTTTGTATGAAAATTAATTGTTAATCAGATATCAACCATGAAACTGGTTGGATATGAACATTGGTTCTGTGTTTTAATGACACATTTTTGTCCAATGCCATAGTAGTGCAAGAGTGGCATATGTAATACACTTTAATGACAACCTCAGCGTGCAATTGTGTCCACCATCATAACATGAAACATGAGATGGTTGGTGGTGATTAGAAATGTGATCATAGTTTATGAATTCCATATCATATCTCAGCATGAGATGTGCAATTAATATCATAGTATGAAATGTGGGAACAACACAGGTAACCAGGAATGCAGTTATGTATTGAACCGATGTCTTGCTTTTTTTTCAACCACAAAAGTAGTGTTTGTCACTTGTGTCAGTTATTATCTGGCTGTCATCAGATGCAGTGTGAACAATTATGCAACAAGAGATTGCATAAATACGTATTACTGTGGAATTACTAATTTTATAAGAGGTCTAATTTTTGAGCTTATTGTGCAAGAATTTTGGACCACCGAGAACATTTACCTGTTCTCTTATGGTTGCTTCTTCAGAGTTTATTGTCAATAAATGTCAATCTTTTTCATATTATCAACATGAACAACACAAACTATAAGAATATGCGCATGTTCCTCCTATAACTCACGGTTGAGTCAGACTCAAAAAACTTCTGTGAGCACCAAATTGAGCACGATGATCAACTCAGCTTAAAAATTGAGAAAAAAATACTCAAAGTTGAATCAGAATATTGACTTTAGTATGTTTGTGATACTAGGCCCTGCTATCCAGAAGTGTAGACAAGTAAGAACCTCATCAAATGTTTATTGCTGTAACTCTTTTAGTGCTGGAACCAAATTTTGAAGGCCTTTGCAAACAGTTTGGATCCAGATGAGACGCCACAGAACGTGGCATCTCATCAGGATCCAAACTGTTTGCTATTCTGATAGTATTCTTCGAAAAAAAACTCGAAGAAAATGCTAATTTTAGAAATTCAGCAGATAACATTTTAGCAGACGACAAATTTCCCAGCATGCAAAGGGTTAAAACAGCTGTTATGATGGGGCATTCTACTTGCATTTTGCCAGATCTAGCGTTTCATGGATTATATGATGCATATTCTGTTCGAAATATGTTTTTATTGATATTGCGCAAGTTTAAGACGGTGCAAATATGTTTGAGACGGTGCAAATATGTCTGAGAATGGAATTGTGCGAAAAGTGTACCATGTGAATTGATGTGATTTCACAGTATGTAAATAATTCATGGTTAATGCTTGGCCTTCTGTTTATTTTGTTCAATTGGGTCATTCTCCCAGTGGTCAGCGACAATAACTGTATAATGCAATTAGTATACAATCTCCTGCATTAATGACTTGTTATGGTTAAGTGCATGCATTTATTTCCCCACCCCAAGCAAATCCTGCGGTGTCTGACTGCAAACGATCCAATAATCAGGTCCTATCAGTGTGACTAATATTCTTTAGCAGCGATTGTTTACCATGTATGTTTAATAATTGACTGCCATTATGCTGATGATTTAATTGTTGCCTATGAAGCCATTTCCAGTAAAACTGAGCACTGTGACGTTTGTTTTGCTGTTCACTAGTTTGTTGTCACAAATTGTGTGCTCTTTGAGTTCAAAGAAACAGTGTAGTTGGTCAATTGCATAGGGGCATGTTTAATGGCTGTGGAAACAAGACAAATATCACTTTTTTATACCACCCATATTTTACTGATTTGGTCTGGATTGGTTTGCATAATTTTGCCTCCTGTTTTCATGTATCTCTCAGACATCAATTACTGCTTCTTGTATGTTACAGAGTAAGTTTTGATCTATTTATTCATATCTAAATCTGGCAGTTAGCCGTACAGAAATTTACAAGCAGTGTTTATGCTAATGGGCATGATCTGTATAACAGTTTTTGTGTCCGACAGTCGATTTTGTTCGATCAAATATTTTCTTCATACAGTAAATTATTCCACATGGGATGAAGACTGCTTATTTTGGTCATCAAGCTTTTATTTTCCAATCTTAATGAAACTTGGTCAAAACATTTGTCCCAATGATATTTCAGCAAAGTTCATTACTGGTTCACATGGTGTCAAAGACTAGGACACTGGGTATATTAAAGAAAAGCTTTTGAACATTCTGGAGGCCACATTCATCGCCTAAATTTTCATGACGAATATAAAAACTGCGTCACTAGGTCTTGTCTTATAAGCTTGTGAACACTTAGAGGCCATATTTTTTGCCCAATCATCATGAAACTTGCCCAGAATATTTGTTCTAATGATATCTTGGCTGAGTAATACAATGGTTCTTAAAACAGCAAAAAAGCTGATCAAAACAGTTCCTTTCGGTCTCAGGGTAGTGGTTTAGGGCCATTGGCCCCCTTGTTTTTTTTATGTATATGAAGTTGAACATTGCTTTTTTGAGTTGTTGGGACTCTTAAAACTAGTTTGTAACAGGAAAGTTGAAAATAGCGATCTTCCCTGCTGAACTAATATAGTTTATACTAAAAATGATTATGCAATTGTTTTACACCATAAGTAGACAACAATATGGTAAATATGGTTTGCAAATACTATAATAGATATTTGAAAAACTTCAGAGTTATTTGCTTAAGCATTCAGAAAAAAAAAACAGAAAAAAAACAAGCAGTTTCCCCTCACACAAATTATTCATACTCAGCAAAACAGATAAGCACTTTAAAATACAATGTATCGTATATCCAATTAATCCTGATGTGTCAACCTGAACTGACTTGGTAAGACAGAAAACAATGGATGGGGAAAATACATTACTGGACGATGAATGCCAAGTCATCACACCTTTGAAAGGAAGCTCGGGCTTTGGTGGGACTTCTAAATTAATACTTAAAGTGAGCTGGAAATGGTAAAAAGTAATACTTTGCTTCTATAAATTTAATGTATTGTTGGGGATTCTTTTCCTCAACTTTGGTAAATGCAGCCCTGTTGTATATTGTTGACATACCCTGTACCTCTTCAAGTTCTTCTTTTATTCCAGATACCTCTATGCAATAGGAAAGAATGTGTGGAAGAAATGGAAGAAGCGCTACTTTGTACTTGTTCAAGTAGGTTACTATACACTCATCTCTATTGTTAATAGTCTTCTTGTTATTAAAAAATAAGTTGTTTTTATATATTTGAAATTAAATAAAACATTAGTAAAGGTACTGATACTTTAGTATCCCATGCCAAAAGGGGAAGTATTATTGCATGTGATGTTTGTCAAACTTAACTGAATGATTATCTCTAAGTGCTACTGTGCATATTGTCGGTTTTATTTGTAGCTCATCTGAGCACGAAGTGATCACCCTATGTTCAGTGTCAAGCGATGTCTTGTATAAGTTGTCAACTTTAAGCTTGTTACCACTCTATAGGCCACATTTTTAGACCAATCTTGATAAAATTTGTCAGAATGTCTGTCTGGACAATATCTATGCGGATTTCAAACCTGGGTCATGAGCTTCCAACTCCAGCACAACTCCAACTTCATTTTACATGCAATTTTCACCAAACTGTTACAGATTAATAAATTTCGCTATTGTGTTATTTTCAAGTAGTTTGCTTAAAATTTACAATAAAAGCGTCTGTGCGCAACTGCTCCTACATTTTGCATGAGATTTGGGTCAATCTTCTGCAGAATAATTATATGTAAGTGGTGCAGCNATAATGTTCTACTCTAAACAATATGATTTAGATTAACGTGATAATCAAACAATATTTCTGTTTGTCTAATGATTTTTCCTGTTTTCTAAGGATTTTTTTTTTTATTTTCACGAATTATCTTTGGTCTGACAGACTACCCTAAGGTCTGACAGAAAATTCTGGCCAGTCAGACCAAATGTCTGACAGAAGGCTTTTGAGTTTCGGGAAGTCTGAAATATGGTTTGCAAATACTATAATAAATATTTGAAAAACTTCAGAGTTATTTGCTTAAGCATTCAGAAATATTAAAAAAACAAAACAAGCAGTTTCCCCTCACACAAATTATTCATACTCAGCAAAACAGATAAGCACTTTAAAATGCAATGTATCGTATATCCAATTAATCCTGATAGTTAACCTATGTGTCAACCTGAACTGACTTGGTAAGCCAAAAAACAATGGAAGGGAGGGGCAAATATATTACTGGACAATGAATGCCAAGTCATCACACCTTTGAAAGGAAGCTTGGGGCTTTCGTGGCACTTCTAAATTAATACTTAAAGTGAGCTGGCAATGGTAAAAAGTAATACTTTGCTTTAAAAATTTAATGTATTGCTGGGGATTTTTTTCCAGACAAGCATTGGTTTATGCATCCCTGTTGTATATTGTTGACATACCCTGTACCTCTTCAAGTTCTTCTTTTATTCCAGATACCTCTATGCAATAGGAAAGAATGTGTGGAAGAAATGGAAGAAGCGCTATTTTGTTCTTGTTCAAGTAGGTTACAATACACTCATTTCTATTGTAAGAGCCTTCTTGTTATTAAAAAATAAGCTTTTTTTATGGCCAATGTATATAGAAATGGTACTTTCTATGCGTGCCTTTGTGTCTGCGTCCTTTAGTCCGTCTCAAAAAGCTCCTACATTTTCTTATGTGATGTTAGTCAAACTTTACAAAATGATCATCTATTAGTGCTACAGTGCATATTGTCAAGGTTTAACAATTGCGTTTTTTTAGCTCATCTGAGCATGAAGCGATCACCCTATGTCGCGATCACCCTAATATGTCCAGCCTCGTGCAGTGTCTGGTATAAGTTGTCAACTTTTAGCTTGTAACCAATCCTACAGGCCACATTTTTCATCCAATCTTGATGACATTTTGTCAGAATGTTTGTCTGGACAATATCTAGGCGGAGTTCGAGTCCGGATAAGGTGCTTCCAAAGTCTAGGTCACCAAATCAATTCTAAGAAAAACCTTGTTACCATTCTAGAGGCCACATTTAAGACTCAATCTTGATGTGACTTGTTCAGAATGTTTATCTTGACAATATATAGGCCCAGTTCTAAAATGGGTCACGTTTGTTTAAAAACTAGGTCACCTGGTAAAAGCTTTGAAAAACATTGTTACCACTGTAGAAAAACATTATGACCAAATATTGATGAAACTTGGTTTGAATGCTTATCTTGACATTTTCTTGGCCAAGTGAGAATCTACGCCTTGTGCGTCCATAAACAAGGTCCCCAGGTCAAGACTCAGTCTTGATAAAACTTAGTCAGATTGTTTATCTTCATAATATGAAGGCAATGTTTAAATATTGGTCGAGTGGGTTCAAACACTAGATCACCAGGTAAAAGTCTTAAACAATTGGTGTCGGTGAACTCAGTTGAGCACCTAAGGCCATCTTGTTTGTTTAAATAACAAATTTTTACTGTGCCCTTTCAACAGCAATGTACCCTTGGCGTGGGATAAACTGTCAGTGACAGCTTCTTTTTGTATGTGTATTTGTTTAAAAAAAAATGTGAAGTTATGATTCAATGTATTTGTAACAACATATGCAAGATTATTTAGGGATTGGTTAAATATTTCATGATATAGTTTCATTAATCAATTCATTATGCAATAGACATGCAGATCAAGGATTTAGGGTGAATTTTTACATCTTCTAAATATTTACTATATCAGATGTGATTATTTCATATCAAAATCAATGATTTATAAACAACCCCATTAAATATAATATGAGTGTTCCCAAAAGCCTCCATCCATTGTTAACAAAACATATGGCTGTGTGACTGCAGGTGTCCCAGTACACGTTTGCGATGTGCAGCTATCGAGAGAGGAAACCAGACCCCACAGAGATGATGCAGCTCGATGGCTTCACGGTGGACTACTGTGAGTCCCTGCCAGGTAAGATCCATACCCAGGAGACATCAGAATCATGGCGAGCCTCGCTCTGAGAAAACAGGGCTTAATGCATATGCATGAAGTGCTACAGGCTTATCAGGGACGACACTTTCCGCTTTCATGGAATTTTTTGTTTAAAGGAAGTCTCTTTTGAACAAAAATCCAGTCCAGACAGAAAGTCTCATCCCTGATTAGCATTAAGCCCTGTTTTCCCAGAGCGAGGCTCATCAAAAGCTAGTTGGGCACAATTGTTGGGAAAGGTGCAGTCCCAGAACACATCTGAATCATGTTTAGCATCTACAGCTGGTGTGGGAAAGAGATTGCTTCATGAAAGTTGCATGGTGCTACTCAAAAGGAGTAGAACACAAATCTGAAGTCTGGTATTTTATTTTTAATAAGGTTACTGCAATTTGAAGTGTACTGGTATTAATAAATGTTTTGAAATTAAAAAAAATAAATGAAGTTCAAGGTATTTACCACTTCCCGGTGCTTTTTAGGAAGTTTTGAGGAACAAAAACAGGGTTTTATCTTATTAGGGTTACATGGTCGAGGAAAAACATTATACACTTCTCTTTTTGATGTAATCATATTTGTTGTTTTATGGTATCAAACTAATATGCCCTGGTTTTCTGTATAGCCAAAAATGAAATGTCTTTTGTTATAATTGTTGAAGTTTTGTTTTTTTGGTGTGATAGATGTGGTTGCGTACTCAAGACAGTACTTTATCCCACTTTTACAGCGATTTTGGTTCATTATAGCCCCGTTGATTAAATTTCGGCTATAATATACGGCACGAAATGACGTCATATTTTCGACAAAATGACGTCATAAATCAAGCGAAAATAACAAGTTAAACTTATTTTGTTTAAATAAAAAGGTTTACTGAATCAAAAGTGGGATAAATAGAATAATAGGTAAGTGTTGATTTTAGATCAGGTTTATCATGCTCGGCACGAAATCGAAAAAGCACTCGCCAAGGCTTGTGCTTTTTGTTTTCTAAGCCTCGCATGATAAACCTGATCTATAATCAACACTAACCTATTATTCTCTATATATTTATTTCTTTCAATATGGTGAAAGGTTTTCATCTTCTTTATTAATGTCTGATTCTACTAAGGCATAATAAAAATCTGAAACCTGCATTTGGTTTTCAAGATTTTTACCATGAACTGTTATTTCATAGCATTTCAATTTGAACAGAAAAATGCTTTACCTTATATGTCTACAAGCAACTGTGATAGCAACCAGCTAACAGGTGTTGTTTCTGATTTCAAATCAAATATTATATTAACAACATCTGGGTTTCACTTTGTCTTGTTACATATCTTCAATACTTCATACTTGTCATAAAGGAAATAATTGTTGGAAATATCTAATTTGCTGCGTATAAATATATTTGAAATATAACACAGGCTATAAAAAGCTGAGTGGCCAGACACAACATGTTATTATTATTCCTTGGTGAAGAAGATTAAATTGCCATGGAAACATAATTATAGTTGGTTATTTTCATCTGTTATACTATTATTAGTTTACATATCACCCAAATCAAGGATAAGAGGGGCAAATGAAAAACACCAATATAGGTCATTCTAACTAATAATTATTCCTTCATTGAAGAAGTGGGGTTATATTGATTTGCATTTGAGGGTCATTCTGTCTGTCTATACACCTTTCATTTCTGAACGATATTTATAGAATGCTGATACCTTCAACCATGCAAATTAGTATGATGGTTTCTTGGGATAAAGGAAGATGCCTATCACAGGGTCTGTCTTAGTAAATTTGTTTGAGCTAGAAACTTTGAAAATGCTTTGACTTAAGATCATGAAAACTAGTATTGTGGTCACTTCTGAAGAAGGGAAGACACCCACAGATTTTAAGGTAACAAGGTTAAAGGTCAAGGTCACAGGGTCTTTTTACTGTAAATTTGTAACGGCACTTTTTATTTTTGGAATTTTTTACCTGCTTTTATGCAAATTGGTATAGTGGTTACATTGGAGAAAAAAAGACTCAATTTGATTTTGGGGTCACCAGGTCGAAGATCAAGGTCTCTTCAGATTGTATTAAGAAATTGATTTCTTCATGATATTTAGAGAATGCTTTGACCTTTGATCATCTAAATTGGTATGCTGGATACTTGGCAGGAAATAATGATGCATATTGATTTTAAGGTCAAAGGTCAAGGTCACAAGGGCTTGTAAAAGGAAATTGGTTGCCAAACAATAAGTTTAGGATGCTTTGACCAAAAATCATACAAATTGTTGGAGTGTTTACTTGGTAAGAAAGTGAGACACCATTTTAAATTGAGGTATACAGTTCAAAGGTCAAGGTCACAGAGGCTTGTAAATTGAAATTAGTTTCTGCACATTATCTATACAATTCTTAGGATCATATAAATTAGTATGCAGGCTAGTCATGACAAATCATGACCCCTTATGATTTTCAAATCAAGAGATCAAAGGTCAAGGTCACAGGGACTACTTTGCTGCTAGTTGGGGGGCAAACATGTTAAACAAACTTCTCCTAGTCTTTTCTTTGTACCCTTATTTATAATACCTGCAGACCTCGAGGGTGGCAAGTTCTTCTTCAACACTGTGAAAGAGGGGGACAATGTGACGTTTGCCTCTGATGATGAGAATGAGAGAGCCTTGTGGGTGCAGGCGGTATACCGCGCCACGGGGCAGACCCACAAGCCTATCCCTCCCATGGTGCAGACGAACAAGATCAGTAACACTCAGATCTCCAGGATGCAGGGAGGTAGGGGCATAACATGAGGATCTGAACATATTTGAGTCTCTCTGGGAATATGAGGTTTAATGCATGTGCGTTAAGTGTCATCCCAGATTAGCCTGTGCAGTCTGCACATGCTTATCAGGGACATCACATTCCACATAGACTGGTTTTTGGTTTGAAAGAGATTTCTTTTTAAATTCCTTAAAAGTAGAAAGTGTGGTCCCTGATGTGTGAACTGCACAGAATAATCTGGGATGACACTTTACGTATGTGCATTAAACACCGTTTCCCAGATTGAGGTTCATTTGTGGTAATTGATTGAGAATTATAAGCCTCTTTAATAAGTTCTGGCATTTATGGTCATTTTGGGGCAATTTTACATCTGAAACTACATGGTTTATGTAGTCTTGAATAGAAAAGACTTTTTAGGGATTTTTTCCTTTTTTAAAGTGTATTGTTAAAATAACCCATTTCATCCAGCAGTAATATTTGTTCAAATTAAATTTGTTTAATTTCCCAATTGTAATAACAAATCATTAAATACTCATAATAATGAAAAGCATGTCAGATCATGACATGTGATGCATGTCCAGGCCAAAAAAAATAATCGGTCCATTTCCGGTCTCCTTGGGGGGAAAAACAGGGTCGGTAGATGGGGATTTTTTTTTTTTTTTTTTTTTTTTCGGGGACTAGAAGGGGGAAATTGGCCGAAATAAACAAAAATTATTTTTTTTTTTTTTTTTTTTTT
>VMBQ01002569.1:74591-88008 GCA_007657795.1 Dreissena rostriformis | reverse complement strand
TGAAACTTGGTATGAGTATATATATGGATAAGACGATGATGCACGCCAAATGGCATTGTACACCATCTGTTAATAACGGAGTTATAGCCCTTTGTATCTTGAAAAAATGCTTTTTACTATAGGCACTTTTGTGTCCGGAGCCATATCTTGGAAGTGCTTTGGCGGATTTCATTGAAACTTGGTATGAGTATATAAATGGATAAGACGATAATGCACGCCAAATGGCATTGTACAACATCTGTTAATAACGGAGTTATAGCCCTTTGTATCTTGAAAAAATGCTTTTTACTATAGGCACTTTTGTGTCCGGAGCCATATCTTGGAAGTGCTTTGGCGGATTTCATTGAAACTTGGTATGAATATATATATGGATAAGAGGATGATGCACGCCAAATGGCATTGTACACCATCTGTTAATAACCGAGTTATGGCCCTTGGTATCTTGAAATAATGCTTTTTACTATAAGCTTAGAGCTTTATCTCCATTAACACATGAGCCAGAGCCATGAAACTTGCCATAGTTGTTCTCAAACATCTTGTGGTGCTTCACATTCAAAACCCATAATCCTAATTGCTAAGGTCAAGGTCACACATTTAGGTCAAGGTCACAAATTTTATGAATTATTGATTATGGAAATGGATATATCCGGCACTTTTGTGTCCAGAGCCATATCTTAGAAGTGCTTTGGCAGATTTCATTGAAACTTGGTTGGTGTTGTCCCACATTTAGGTCAAAGGTCACAAATTTGATGAATTATTCATTATGGAAATGGATATATCCGGCACTTTTGTATCTGGAGCCATATCTTAGAAGTGCTTTGGCGGATTTCATTGAAACTTGGTTGGTGTTGTCCGTCCATCTGTCAGCATGTTCATCCGTCCGATTTGCACCCATCCTTAAACAAAATATATGTTGCGGGGGATATCAATTCTACGAATTTGCTTGTTTCTTTTGTACTTGTCATTTTTCAAGATTAAGGTATTGCAGCCATGTACTGGTCAAAATATTTTTCCATATTGTCATGACACTGTTAAATGACCTATTATGATATATAGGTAAGCACAAATGATTAGAAATGTCTAAAGTCTGAATAACGTCTGAATCCCTATTCTTTACAGACCAGACTGCATTGGGACAGTTCTTGTCTCTGAACGTGACAAATTTGATGAGATCAAGGAGAGGCTGAGGATTCTTCTAGAAAACCAAATCACGCACTTCAGGTAAACACTGCAATCTGTGTCAATTCTTGAAAACCAAATCATGCACTTCAGGTAAACACTGCAATCTGTATCAATTCTAGAAAACCAAATCATGCACTTCAGGTAAACACTGCAATCTGTATCAATTCTAGAAAACCAAATCACACACTTCAGGTAAACACTGCAATCTGTGTCAATTCTAGAAAACCAAATCACACAATTCAGGTAAACACTGCAATCTGTGTCAATTCTAGAAAACCAAATCATGCACTTCAGGTTAACACTGCAATCTGTGTCAATTCTAGAAAACCAAATCATGCACTTCAGGTAAACACTGCAATCTGTGTCCATTCTAGAAAACCAAATCACGCACTTCAGGTAAACACTGCAATCTGTGTCAATTCTAGAAAACCAAATCACGCACTTCAGGTAAACACTGCAATCTGTGTCAATTCTAGAAAACCAAATCATGCACTTCAGGTAAACACTGCAATCTGTATCAATTCTTGAAAACCAAATCATGCACTTCAGGTAAACACTGCAATCTGTATCAATTCTAGAAAAGCAAATCATGCACTTCAGGTTTGAACTGCAATCTGTATCAATTCTAGAAAACCAAATCACGCACTTCAGGTAAACACTGCAATCTGTTTCACTTTATGTAGAAATTTTGTAATTGCCATCAATCCAGGATTCCTGGAAATAAAATATTGCTGATCAGTACAGTACTATATTGTAACATGTTGTATTGGATTGGGATAAGGTTCACTAACAAATTATTTGCAATTTTATGTGAATACAAAAAGTAATGTTTGACATTTATGTCATTTAATTATTAAGCATTTGTCATGTGAACCAATTTGTGATTTTTTTTTTTTTTTTTACAAAAACAACAACAAATCAACACTGAAGGACAATTAATAATGTAACACTTTTAATTTTTAAAGTGTTTTTATTTGTGATAATTGTTTGCAGGTACTGCTTCCCATTTGGCCGACCAGAAGGTGCGTTGAAAGCCACGCTGTCACTGCTGGAAAGGGTGGGTTTTGTACTCTACTACTGTTTGTTAACCCTTTCCCGCTCAAAAGCAAATTGAAAATGGCCATATGCAACCAGCATTAAACCAGAACAGCCTGCCAGTTACTCGCAGTCTGTTCGTTTTATGCTGTTTGCTTCTCATCAGTGTCTAAGGGTTGGAGATAAAGCCTTTATAATTTGAATCTAGTATGAAAGGTCTGTAATTTAATTTGATTTTCTAAGCGACAACAAATGTGTCAACATGCGTATCTGAGTGGTAAAGGTTAAAAATGCAGGTCGTTGTTTGTTTGTTTGGATTGTATATGTCTTCAACAGTATTTCTGTCATATCAAGGCAGTCGGTGAACCAACTCATACTTTTCCTTAGCTTGCCTGTTTACCAGTACTTAGTGAACATATTTGTACTTGTAACTGACAACTGTCCTACTTATATCAGAAGAAGCGTGGAGAATGGTCGTAGAAGGGACTTTATTTACCAGTCCCTTTCCAGTTACATGGCTGGGATGGGATTAAAACCTGCAAACCTCAAGACAAAAAATTATGATTGAAATAACTAGGAAATAGGAACCGTTTGGTTTTGAAGTAATCCAATGTGTATTCTTATGCTCCCGGTAGGGTGGCATATAGCAGTTGAACTGTCCGTCAGTCTGTCTGGCCGTCCGTCCGAAAACTTTAACATTGGTCATTACTTTTGCAATATTGAAGATAGCAACTTGATATTTGGCATGCATGTGTATCTCATGGAGCTGAACATTTTAAGTGGTGAAAGGTCAAGGTCATCCTTCAAGGTCAAAGGTCAAAATACAAGGGAAGTAATAAGCTTTAAAGAGAGATAATTTTTATACCTGCCAAATGATAAATATAAATTTTTATTTCAAAGCGGAGCAGTAGGGGCATTGTGTTTCTGACAAACACATCTCTTGTTTAATATATTATATTTCCCATAGTGTTTTAAAATAAATGTGCATTGTTTATCATTACTTTATTCTGCATTTTTCTTGAAAGATATCTTGTCGGTCTGTCTCTGTTGTCTTGAAATCTCATGGTATAATATGGCTGCATATGTGGGTGTACGCAGGTATTGATGAAGGACATTGTCACACCTGTACCACCTGAAGAGGTGAGATCGGTCATCAAAAAATGTCTGGAAAATGCCGCCCTTGTCAATTACACTCGCATATCTGAGTATGCAAGAATAGAAGGTGAGTGAGGTCTTACATTGCGTCTGGCTTTTAATTATTTCTCTCATAACTATCATAATAGTTTGATTTCTTTTTTAAGCATCTTAAAGCAATACATTTTCTTTGAAACTGAATCTTCTGCTTGAACTTTATGATATGAGTCAAATCATGCGAAAATGGGTCTTATGCCATATCCGGCCAGCGTAGCTCCATATCAGCCAGCGCAATTATTCAATTCACACTGATCAGGATCTATGCTGACCGCTTATGAGACCACGAAACCTTGCACGACTTTATCCCTTTGAGCGCTGGAACCGAATTTTGTAGGCCTTTGCAAACAGTTTGGATCCAGATGAGACGCCACAGAACGTGGCGTCTCATCAGGATCCAAACTGTTTGCTATTCTGATAGTATTCTTTGAAAAAAATGGAAGAAAATGCTAATTTTAGAAATTTAGCAGACGACATTTTAGCAGACGACAAATTTCCCAGCATGCAAAGGGTTATAGCAAACAAAGTAGCTCCTTACCAGACTGTGCCATTTTGCAGACTGGTCTGGACTTATGCTAGCCACATGTGGCATAAAACACATTTTCTCCTGACGCGGTTGAGATGCGCTAAACATGTTTTATTCCTTTGGTTTTGTGTTTCATTCAACTATATTGCATGTATTTCATAGAGAATTATTATTACTTGAACATTATTGTTTTCAAAATGAGCAATCTATCAGTGTCCATTTTCATTTCCAATTTATAATATTTACAACTTTCACCACTTATCTGACAATAAAATGTTGTTTAGTCCTTTTAAGCATGACCAGAACATTTAAATATGAACCTTTTTAACCCTTTGCATGCTGGGAAATTTGTCGTCTGCTAAAATGCTGTCTGCTAAATTTCTAAAATTAGCCTTTTCTTCGATTTTTTTTAAAGAATACTATCAGAATAGCAAACAGTTTGGATCCTGATGAGACGCCACGTTCTGTGGCGTCTCATCTGGATCCAAACTGTTTGCAAAGGCCTTCAAAATCCGGTTCCAGCGCTCAAAGGGTTAAATTGAAACACCTGAGTTAACATGTTTAAGTGTACCCTGATGTTTTTGAGGATCCTACAGGTAAGAGGCTTCAATGAGGGCATATCCTAAGTAAACAATTCAGTTTAATTCCTTATTATCATAGTCTGAGACAAATTCATTTACAGCCCATTTTGCATTAATTAAATGTATTGGTATAAATTGAGTTAAATGTTTGCTTTTTATGCCCCTGGTAGGGTGGCATATAGCAGTTGAACTGTCAGTCCGTCCGTCCGTCTGTGTGTCCGTCCGAAAACTTTAACGTTGGTCATAACTTTTGCAATATTAACGATAGCAACTTGATATTTGGTATGCATGTGTATCTCATGAAGCTGCACATTTTGTGTGGTAAAAGTTCAAGGTCAAGGTCATCCTTCAATGTCAAAGGTCAAAAAACAAAATCAAGGGAAGTAATAAGCTTTAAAAAGGGAGATAATTTCTAAACTTGCCAAAAGATATATTGAAATTTTATATATGAAACCATACAACTGAAGCATAATCAAAATGACATTTTATGGTCAAGCCAAGCACACAATGATACTTTTGGGCATACAAGTATCTTAGGTACTTTAATTTAAGATTACCTGTGAATCTACAGTCACGGTAGTGGCTTATAATTATTAGCTACTAAAAATAGAGATTTGTTAAAGAACAATTAATTTCAAGGGAAGTAATTCATATAATTATGAATCTCAGATTATATATTTCCTTACCAAGAATTTAAGTTTTTTTCACAGTTACTGTACAGAATTAGTTTTTTGTTTATTTATAACTTAAATGATTGATTTGTCAAAGTTTGTTTTTTTAATGATATTGAGGATATTTGTTGGATTTGGTGGATTATCGATTTAAATTCACGAGTGATCATAGAAATTAATATTTTCACGAGTGGCACAGCCACGAGTGAAAATATATATTTTCTATGATCACGAGTGAATTAAAATCGATATTCCACCGAATACAACAAATTTCCTTTTTATTTCATGCTTTTTTCACAGTTTATATACATTGTTAAAGAGTTTAACTAAAGAATGTCGTTGGGATAATGACGTCATTTCGTCATTATAATGACGTCATTTCACAGTAAAGAGTGAAAATTATCAATAATTTTCACTGATAATTTTCATTGTTTGAAACAGTGAAATTATTACTTTTAATTCACTGATATTTCTCTATACACCACTGGAAAGCATTAAATAAATAACTATCATTTCTTTCCTGTACTAATTTGTGAATGGTAGGTTTCATTACTTACCTGTGGACTTATGTCCATAGATATATGATGAACTGTGGCTATGATCTTTTTGATTAAACCACAGGCCTTGGTAGTCAGCGATGTCTGCCTTGGTTATTTCAGACTGTCCCCCCCCCTCGGGCCGTCCGAACACTTTAACATTGGCCATAACTTTTGCAATATAGAAGATAGCAACTTGATGTTTGGCATGCATGGAGCTGCACATTTTGAGTGCTGAAAGGTCATTGTCATCTTTCAAGGTCAAAGGTCAAAAAACAAAATCCAAGGGAAGTTATAAGCTTTGAAGGGAGATGATTTCTATACCTGCCAAATGATAAATAGAAATTGTATTTCAAAGCGGCCCAGTAGGGGGCATTGTATTTCTGACGAACACATCTCTTGTTTTACTTAATTATGCCCCCCTTCGAAGAAGAGGGGGTATATTGCTTTGCTTATGTCGGTCGGTCGGTCGGTCTGTCGGTCTGTCGGTCGGTCCACCAGATGGTTTCCGGATGATAACTCAAGAACGCTTAGGCCTAGGATCATGAAACTTCATAGGAACATTGATCATGACTTGCAGATGACCCCTATTGATTTTGAGGTCACTAGGTCAAAGGTCACAGGTCAAGGTCACAGTTACTGGAAATAGGAAAATGGTTTCCGGATGATAACTCAAGAATGCATATGCCTGGGATCATGAAATTTCATAGGGACATTGGTCATGACCGGCAGATGACCCCTATTGATTTTCAGGTCACTAGGTCAAAGGTCAAGGTCACAGTGACCTGAAGCAGTAAAATGGTTTCCGGATGATAACTCAAGAACGCTTAGGCCTGGGATCACGAAACTTCATAGGGACATTGGTCATGACCGGCAGATGACCCCTATTGATTTTCAGGTCACTAGGTCAAAGGTCAAGGTCACAGTGACCTGAAGCAGGAAAATGGTTTCCGGATGATAACTCAAGAACGCTTACGCCTGGGATCATGAAACTTCATAGGTACATTGGTCATGACCGGCAGATGACCCCTATTGATTTTCAGGTCACTAGGTCAAAGGTCAAGGTCACAGTGACCTGAAGCAGTAAAATGGTTTCCGGATGATAACTCAAGAACGCTTAGGCCTGGGATCACGAAACTTCAAAGGGACATTGGTCATGACCGGCAGGAAATCCCTATTGATTTTCAGGTCACTAGATCAAAGGTCAAGGTCATGGTGACTCAACACAGTAAAATGGTCCACCACCACCACCACCACCACCGCCACCGCCACCGTTCAATGACAAAAAACGTATTCACACAATGGCTGCCACTACAACTCACAGCCCATATGGGGGGCATGCATGTTTTATTATATTCAAGTATTCACGTCATTGTCTCTAGAGACAATTAGTAATTATTATTGAACAAGTGGTTTTCACCCCTTTGTTCGTATGTCCTAGGCGGGAAAAGCTTCTGTTGTTTTGTGGGGACAATATCTTTCTCATTGGTGGCAGATTTTTATCAATTAATTGACAAACTTGGTGCGAATTGAGCTCACATCCAAATGTGATATTTTGTTTTGTAAGATAAGTAGTTTAATTAGACAACACTTCACTAACCGATGGTCCCCTTGTAACGCGAGTTACTTTGAGCCATCCGCCCTTTGTCCTGTTTTATCAACGATATTGTATCACAGTTAAGTTAAATTCGAGTTACAACTGAAATCTTTTAAGNCAATGGCTGCTACTACAACTTATAGCCCATATAGGGGGCATGCATGTTTTACAAACAGCCCTTGTTGTATTTCTATTTTAAGCTGTGCTCTTTTTTTAAAGACAATTCAAGTTCATCTTAACTTAAGATTGCTCTTATGCGCTTTATTAATACTGGGCAATGGGACCGTGACTAATATAGTGGTACTTACGTAAAGTCTTGTTTTTTTTATCTTAAATATCGAAAAATAAATTCTTAAAATGTTTTTAATCATAAAATGTTTGAGTAGAAAAGTCATTCTTGGGAAACAGCCTGCATCCTTTTTTTTTATTTTACAAATAAAGGAATTTTAGTTGAACCAAGTAGTAAAGGTAGTAAAGCTGGAACTGGTAGTAAAGCTGGAACATTTATTTTTCAGTTAAAATGTTAATTTAATGTGATAATGTAAAACAAAATCTAAAACTTTCAATTTTAATGTTTGCACCACATTATATTCAAGGACCCATTTGCTTTTTATTTAAAGGTAGATGTATATTCCTTTGGGGTTGCCTAACTTGTAGTTTCAATATATTCTGGTTTTATATATACCATGCACAATTTAATCGCATCTGCTGCTTACATTGTTTGACACCTGGCCTAATTCTTGTTACTCTCTGTATATCAGCTAAACATGGGAAGCCAGGTGATTTGGGTGTTGTATCACAACCCGTGTGGGTAGATTGTGAACCCTTGTTAGACAATGAACATTTTCCTTGCCAATGTAAATAAGAACATTCTTGGCTGTTTTAATCATTTTCATTGGTATTATAACAATTGTCTGTTTAATAAAATTAAAAAAAGTTCAGATCTGCTTTAAAACACCATTTAAAAAATGTTTCATTGTTCTAAATATCTCTAAATATTACACGCTACTTTTTGTTTTCTATGTAATATAACCGTTACAAATATTTTTATCTTAAACATGTGTGATATCGCTTTGTTAAGCGTTTTCATTGGCTACTTTTTGTTTTACCGACCAATTGCGTTACGTAAATTTGTTGAAATGGAGTTATTATGCAAAGTGACGTAATGCAAACATCCTGATGGTTTTATCATGACGTTTACGTACATTTTAATTTTCTTCGCTGATTTAAATCATGTGATAAAAAAGATCTGATACTCGTTATTTCATTTTATTAAATTCGTCTGGAAATTGTGACAGTAAGCTGGCCTAAAGCTCGCTTACTAAAAAAATTCCCGATTTTGTTAAATAAAATATGGTATTGATGAAAAAAAATATCAGATTCTATATATGTCCCTATAGGCTATTCAACATATAGTAAAACTTAATTGATCTGCATTTACAATTATTAAAAAAAAAAATAGCATTTCCGCAAAGCAGTGCAGACTTTTTGTATATTGCTAAACACATTTTCATGTAAAACCCTGTGGATTAATCAATTGTTGTATTTAACTAGCAATATTCCAGATGTGTATATTTAAATGTCAGGAAAATGATCATTATTGAAAAGAACTGCATGATTGTAAGTGATATATTTCAGTTTACTGTGAAACCATTTATTTTCATCAGCACGAAATTTCGTCATTTTAAAAAAAAATTGACTATTTCGTCAGCACTTAAATTCGTCAATTTCTGATTTTAGAAAAAGAAAGAAAAAAATGGTCGGTCATGTTCCGATTTTTTTTTGTAAGACTTGTCCGCTCTAAATCGCCGTTGCGATAAATCGTGGTGGGGAGAAGGGGTAACTTGGGAGTCACTTGAAGGAGGTGGGCCCTACTTATCACATGCCAATTAACCTGTTGTTTGTTATCAGGTTTTAGTTACTGGCCCTTATTATTGTATACCAGTAACTCGTTCATTGTTATTATTAGCAGATTAGTAGGACTTAATTACCATTAGCAACTGCCGGTAATGATGTTACTATGAAGTGCCATCGATCTTTTGAATCATTGACAGCTTTGACAAGTTTAACGAGGCATGTTTCATTTAAATATTGTCTGCTAAAATGCAATTGAAAACATAACAATCAAAGATAAATTAAATAAGTTATTCAGGCGATTTAATTACATGCAAACGCAGTGTATTTGTTAACAGAAATTGACAGTCTTTTTCGCCAGGTTTTCAGAAAGTCCCGTAAAGCACGTTTTTTTCATGACTGCGTATGACGCAATAAAACGTTGCTTTGTATCGTATTGCATTCAATCTAAATTTAAATTCACTCGTCTATAAATTGCCTGATTTTTGTTTAATTGATGTAAGAATATTGGATTATCAGATATAAATGCTCATAAGAAAAGCGGTATGTATTCAATTATCAATCACATTTACTTTTTTCAATTGCATTTATTGTCTTTGATCTGTCGCGTGTTGGCTTCACCTTCACACCCCTGAAAAGACAATACACACAATGGGTAATCATCATTACTATTCTACCTAAACAAAGTAAACGCATTCGATACAGCTTTATTGCATTCGCTTTTTACAGGATATGTCACGTGTCAGTTAAGTACACTGTATAATGTACACCCCTTTGTGTCAAAACCGGATTTCTCTTGATTGAGAAACAGACGCAGTATGCATGCGTGGATAACGTTGGATTTTAATGTCTCATGTCAACGGTAATTCAGTCTTAATTTTGTTTAAAAATTGGACATAATTATTCGTTAGGAACTTAAATTCGTCAATCGGTCTACTGACGAAATAGACGAAAATTTATGTCTGACGAATAATAATGGTTTCACAGTAGTTGAGTTTGTTCCAGTTTTATATATGTTATTATTTTGAAAGTGCATTTGAACTTAATATATGTTTTCAATGGTATAACTTTGATCTAATGTGACATGAAATGCAGTTGCTTATAGCTGCTGTCTTGTTTGTAATTACATGATATATAATGAAGAGAAAATGGAAGGGGAGGGGAGCTTTGTGTATGCTTGATTTTGGTTAGATTTAAGTTGATTTTAATTAAATACAAAAAAATGTTCATAGTTTGGTTCTGATTCCATTTCGTGCAAAACTATTGTGGTGAGTGCTCATGCCATCATGTAAAGTGTTGTGTAGATAGACACAACATGGATATCATATAGAAATCTTATAAAAATTACATGTAATGATATGAATACTGGTACTATATTTGTATAGATATGTAAGCAAGCACTGTTGTACATTGAATTTTGTCATAATCACTCCATTTTTACTAGATGCACATTTCCTTAATTAACAAATTTGCCATATGTTGTACCATATCATTTATTACAAATCAATTTTCCACGCCATTGTACAAAACATAAGAGGAACACATTTCCTGTTTTTAATGTTGCTGATGGTGTGTTTGTGTAGAGGGCCATGGGGAGGACTCGAGTTCCCAGAAGAAGAGGCTGGACGATGTGATGCACCTGGCAGAGCTCTGTGTGGAGGTGCTGCAGCAGAATGAGGAGCACCATGCTGAGGTGAGGATGAGGGGGATCAGGGAGTGTCTGAGGTGAGGGGGAGGGGGATCAGGGAGAGGTGAGGGTGAGTGATATTAAGGGNAGAGTATGAGGGGGGGGGGGGGGGGATCAGGGACAAGTGGCCTCCAGGGAGTCTGAGGTGCCAGGTAGAAGTGCTTGAAGGGCAGAGGGAGTCATGGGTGTCGTTGTGTGTAAAGAAGATTGCCAGTGTCTGGGAGGGGATTATATGAAGTTATTTATGGTTCCTCTCTCAAAGGAGTGCTTTTGGTGAGGATGGGATGAAAGAAGGTGAGAAAAATCAGTAAATATTGTCCTTACGGGAATGACTCAGGAAACAGTGAGGCATGTGATGTCAAGAGTCACGTTATTGGATTTGAGTTAAAAAATCTATTGCGTGACCAAGATATTGGGATTGTGCAAATGAGGGAATGATCTTAGTGACAGAATCTTAAATACAGGTAAGCTTAACACATTTGAGAAATCTAATGACTGACTTGGGAGTGAAATAGATGGGTTTATGTCAGTGAGGGTTGTATATCAGTGGCGTTTTCATATATAATGAGGAATCATGGGTAATATGATATCTTTGGATTGCTGGGATCATATGAGCAAGATCACGCACTTCTTGGGATTGTGTGTTCAGAGACCAAGTGGTCCAGAATTAATAGTCAGTAATTGTTTTGGTAATATGTGACACACACAATGTGTGTGTCCCACAATCAGTGGTTTCTTGTCTTCTGTCAATTGTCAGAAATTGTTGTGTAATGTTGCTGTATTGTATAAAAATGTTTTATGGTATTTATGTGTAAATATGTTGCAGTTTTGTGTCATTTTAAGCAGAAATTTGCAGCGTTATGAAACAATCAAAATGTATTCATTTTTTTTAATTCATTAATGGTTTTCAAAATCAGTTTCTCTGTTTAGTAGTATAAGAGGATGTGAAATTTGTAATGAAAAAACAACTGCAGTAAATTCCATCATTATTCCAGATGTGTTGTCTGTTGCATTGATGTTATGTTGTATGTGTAACCATGTGCTTGTAGTCAAATGACTGAAACATGGATTTCCCCAGTGTTGTATAGATGTATTGAGTTGATTTTCATTTCATGTTGTAAAAAAGTTTGAAACTTTGTTATCTCTGTAGATGTCACATTTATAAATCAATCTTGATGAAACTTGTTCAAAATGTTTATCTGACAATATCTAGGCCAAGTTAGAATCTGTGTCATGTGTGTCGAGAAACTAGGTGACCAGGTCAAATCTTTAAAAAAAAATCATACCACTAGGGGCAACATTTATTACTCAAGCTTGAAGAAATTTGGTTGGAATGTATATCTTTACAATATCTAGGTCAAGTTTGAATCTGGGTCAGTTGCATCCAAAAGCTATGTCATTAGGTCAAGTCTTGAAAAACTTGTTGCCATTCTTTAGGCCGGATTTGAGACTCAGGTTAAAAGTCAAATTCAAAAATTGCTGTGTATATTGATGTATTTTAAAATAACTTGGCACAAATGTTGATCATTATTAGACAATCTTTCATGTGTTAAAGCTGATTACCCTACTTCAAAGGTAAAGGTCACACTAAGAGGTCAAAGGTCAAATTTGAAAACATAAGTGGAATGTGTGGTCATCCGTGCCCTATCGTCACGTGTCTTGTTATAACTATCATAAAACGGTTACAGTCTGCCTTGTTTTGAGTTGGGTTGATTGCTTTTTTGAGTTCAAAGTTCCTTTATTTTGCTGGTTTTTGCAGTCCAATGCATTTGTATTCAATATCCATAGTGTTAAATGCTTTACCATGTTTTACCATGTTTCAATTCCCATTATACAGTTTAATACGGTGAGTCCTGTGTTACTCTTCTTCACTCACTTTATTTACAGCCAGTTTGCATCACATTGAAAATATATCCTCACTTTCACATTGATTATGGTATTTGTACTCCAAATTGACATAATTGATGAAATCTTACTTTCTGAAAACATTATTACTTTTCACAGACTGAAAAACACTGTCCGTCCGTCCATCCGGCACTTTTGTGTCCGGAGCCATATCTTGTTATCCCCCGCCAGAGGCGGAGGGTTATTGTTTTGGTGTTGTCCGTCCGTCCGCTTGTCCGTCCGTCCGTCCGTCCGGCACTTTTGTGTCCAGAGCCATATCTTGGAAGTGCTTTGGGGGATTTCATTGAAACTTGGTATGAGTATATATATGGATAAGACGATGATGCACGCCAAATGACATTGTACACCATCTGTTAATAACGGAGTTATGGCCCTTTGTATCTTGAAAAAATGCTTTTTACTATAGGCACTTTTGTGTCCGGAGCCATATCTTGGAAGTGCTTTGGTGGATTTCATTGAAACTTGGTATGAGTATATATATGGATAAGACGATGATGCACGCCAAATGGCATTGTACACCATCTGTTAATAACGGAGTTATGGCCCTTTGTATCTTGAAAAAATGCTTTTTACTATAGGCACTTTTGTGTCCGGAGCCATATCTTGGAAGTGCTTTGGCGGATTTCATTGAAACTTGGTATGAGTATATATT
>VMBQ01002569.1:38560-70294 GCA_007657795.1 Dreissena rostriformis | reverse complement strand
ACGTCAATATCTCCAAGGTCAAGGTCACACTTTGAGGTCAAAGGTCAAAAATGGCCATAAATGAGCTTGTCCGGGCCATAACTATGTCGTTCATTGTGAGATTTTAAAATCATTTGGCACATTTGTTCACCATCATTGGACGGTGTGTGTCGCGCGAAAGAATTACGTCAATATCTCCAAGGTCAAGGTCACACTTTGAGTTCAAAAGTCAAAAATGGCCATAAATGAGCTTGTCCGGGCCATAACTATGTCATTCATTGTGAGATTTTAAAATTATTCTGTACATTAATTTTGTTCACAGTAATTGGATGGCATGTCATGCGAAAGAATTCAAGAGTTCAAAGGTCAAAATGGCCATAAATGATAATGGCATAATAATTCTTAAAAATTGCCATAAATTAGCTTCTCTTGTTTTGTGAGACAGCATGCAAAATATTCTGTGTCAATGCAGCATGTGGGGGTACGACGTCACGTCTGTGACAAAGCTCTAGTTTAATAACTGGAGTTTGGACACAAAAGTGAAATGTAGTGGAATCCTTGTCCTGTTCTAGTTTTCATTTAAAAATATGCAGTGAAACCAAGCAATACTAATTTGTAGATCCCAGGAGTTTGATAGATATATATTGAGTTATGAACTTTTGTTTTGATAGTGTACACTTGTGTTCCATTTTAGTGTATAAAGCTAGACTCGGTGTAGGTGCATGCATTGACCTGAATTAATAAATGGCTAAATACACCTTCAATTTCCAGCACAGAGTTATGCAGTCTGAAACGGCGTGTTAGTAATACACGTTTTTAAAAATTATCGAAGCCTTTCAAAGAATTTATTATTTTACAGATGTCAATAGACGATAATCAACAAACTAACATATATTTTAACATGTTTCTATGCCAGGGGTATTATTATATTTATTTGAATATTATGCATACGTTATTTTTATATAATGTGACAAATTTCATAAAAAAAAAATCATTTTGAAACTTTGAACAAGTTCTATATGGCTGTTCTATGCAACTATACAAACAGGTTTGTGAGGGATTTAACACTAAACTATGCAATAAAGAGCTATGAAAAGGAAATTAAACTCAGAATGTTAAGCTTTCATCATATACACACATGCCCTGCACATAAGGACATGCATTTCAAACTGGTATAAATTATCCCTCTATAACACTTTGTAATGTCGCCATACAGTGTTAGACCGGTGTTACTGTTAGAGAATTGGTTGATGCCAGACCTTTACTACATTATAGTAAAGTAAATATCAGGTAACAGAGTAATACCCATGCCAATGTCAAACTGATCTGTGCTATTTTTTTTTTTAGATTGAAAGTTTTAGCACAAATTTATTTCAGATTATTTACTGTTCGGCCTCTGATTTGCTCACCTAGCTTTCAAACACGTTTAAGAGTGCTGCTAGAATTGTGTTTGTTTCTTCTGCACAATATTTTTTGTTCTTCACAATTTTTTATTTTTTTTATTTTTAGATGTTATACAGACAAATTTGTTTGTTAATTCAGTAATTTTGATTAATATGTGTTCTTACTGTTGTTTGTAATTTTCCCAACTAATGTGTTGGTTTTAATATAGAACACAATTACAATACAAATTTGTTTTAACTGCTGCATTTCCTGTTGTTTACAGGTTGTCAGGTATTTTTATTGCACACTGATTAGGATTTTGATTTTTTTGTGTCACATTTTCATCTTTTCTTCTAATTATTAATCACAAAACCAGACTGGTGGTTACAATAATTTTAATTATGTATGCATCTGCGCAAAGTGTTGTTCATGATTAGGAACGACACTTTCCGCGTTCATGGTATTTTTCGTTTAAAAGAAGTCTCTTTGTAGTAAAAATCCAGTTAAGGCGAAAAATTGTCATCCCTGATTAGACTGTGCCGACTGCACAGGCTTAACTGGGACGACACTTTACGCACATGCATTAAACCCTGTTTTCTCAGATCGAGGCTCATATATAAATAGGCCATATTGACAATGGCAAAGAAGGTAACTGTATTCGGGTAGATTTTAAAAAGCTTTAGCAAGCTTTCTTATGGAAAATATTGCTTTAATATCTGTGTTTATCCATTAGGGTAATAAATCTCATGATTTATTTGCATTTCTGGCAATCTAATGTTATCTGGCGCCTACTAAGCAAATTGTGATTCTGTTTGTGAATTCCAATGAATTCACCTGTATCACTTGACTTGGACTTGGACTTGATCCTGAGTTTATTTGTCAGCTGTTGCAGGATTAGTCCCAGTAGCTGGGGTAGGCATTAGGTGGCTAGAGCGTCTAACCCTGATTCCACGCTCCTCTGTTCTGTGGGTCTGTGTCTCCCATGCCACAGGTGTGCAGGTCATCCTTAATACAGTCAGACCACGATTTTCTTGGTCTCCCTCTACCTCTAGCACCAGGGATGGCCATCTTCGTGATTGAATTGATGCAAGAGGTGGCACGCTCGACATGCCCATACCACCTCAGGCGTCTGGCTCTCAGTGATGCAGTGACTTCTGGTATCCCTAGTTTGCAATACAGCGTGTCAGTGTCGACTGGGTCGTCAGGTTTGATGCCGCAGATCCAGCGGGCCATTGCTCTGTCGTTTCTACGAAGTCATTGTAGATCAGAAGCGGATGGTGCCCACGCTTCACTACCATGTAACATGGCAGAACGGACACAAGCATTGAACACTTTGCCACGGATTTTAATGGAAACATGCTTGGACGTCAGTATTGGTAGGAGCTTCTTAAACTTTCCCCAGGCAGTGCAGCATCTGGTGATGATGGCAAGTTCGCAGCCTCCCCCAGCACATAGCGTATCACCCAGTTAGCAGAAGCTGGCCTCAACACAAGCTGTGAGCCATCAACGACCACCTGGGTAACAGGTCTTTCATCAATTGGGCGGGCCTGGTCCATGCATCTCGGGCATACATAGTCCGGGTTGCTGGTGATTCTTCCCTTGATGCCACTGCACTTTTTGTGCACCCACAGTTTGCACTGGGTACACTCAATTGAGCTCACTCCCACTCCACTCCTACATACCGCACATGGATATGCTCCTGCATCGCGCAGAGGATTCAGTCCAGGGCCGGTGATCAAGAGCTTTGTCTTCTACATATTGACCCTCAGCCCCTTGCTTTCTTTTCCAACCTTTCAGTCTGGAGAGACACTCCTCCAGTGAGTCCGGGATCACAGCAAGATCATCAGCGTAGAGGAGCTCCCATGGAACCCCGGCGCGAAATTCCCTGGACAGGGCCTCAAGCACTAGGATGAAAAGCAGAGGACTGAGAACAGAACCCTGATGCACCCCTACTTCGCCTCCAAATTCGTCGCTATATTGTCCGTTGACACTCGGCTCCTGGCGCCTGTGTACATACCCTGTATGACACGAACTGCCCATTCCTCAACCCCTAGACTCCTCAGAGCCCACCAGAGGACCTTTCTTGGTATTCTATCAAATGCTTTCTCAAGATCGACGAAGGCAATATACAGTGGCCTGTTTGCTGCATTATATTTTTCCTGTAGCTGGCGAAGGATGAAGATTGCATCAGTCGTACCTCTACCAGGAAAAAAAACCAAACTGCATACCATCGATATCGACCAACTCGCTTATGTGGGTGTCAAGTACACGCTCAATCAGTTTCATCGTCTGGTCTGTAAGCTTTAACCCATGGTAATTTCCTCTGTCTAGAGCCTCTCCTTTACCTATGTAAAGGTTAAGGATGTGGCTCTCCTCCCAGTCCTTGGGGATCACACCATTGCTGAAAACGACCTCAGTCAGCTGTCTCAGCATTTCTGTTCCCTCCTCACCAGCTGCTTTCAACATCTCGGCAATCACACCTGACGGTCCAGCGGCTTTGCCGCATTTCATCTTGCCAAGGGCTTTGCGGATTTGTTCTACTGTGACTGGTGGAGGAGGCCCTTCCACAGGAGCAACTTCAGGAAGTAGCTCACTGGGCCACTCAAACTCAACGTTTAGTAGCTTTGAATAGTGCTCCACCCAGGCTTTCATTTTCTCATCATTACTGACTTGTAATACTTAAAAAGAATTTTGCTGTGTCAAAGACAGGCTTGCACAAAGAAAAAGCTGTATTGAATTGACATACTCATTTATCACTTTGTGCAATGGTTTATTTCATTAAAGAAACACTTATTTGATCTTTTTTGTTGCATGGACAGTTAAAAATATTTTTATTGACTCTGTTCATGTTGTGCTTCATTTATATCTCATGCAGAACAATCGTGTTTAATAAGCTCTGTATTGAATGCATTGTTACTATCTGATGGATGTATGTAAATGTGCAATTTGTAGCTAAACTGTCTTGGTTTGGAATATGTTCATTCTGATTTTCTTACTACAACGTGCTAATTGGGAGCTTTTGTGATTGTCTTTTATCTGTTGCGTGTTGTTAACATGTGCCCTATAAACACTCCAGAAGCCGCATTAATTGCCCAGTTTTTCTGAAATTGGGTGAGAACCTAAGTATCAATGATTTGGCCAAGGTCTAATCTTGGTTATGTATGGTCAAAAACTAGGGTACTAGGTCAAATGTAAGGAAAAGCATGTAAACACTTGAGAAGCCACATTTGTTACCCAGTCTTGTGAGAATATTTTTCCCAATGATATCTCAGATGAGTTCGAAACTTGGTCATGTGGGATAAAAAAAAAATAGGTGGCTAGTCAAAATAAGGAAAAAAACTTGTGAAAAACTGTAGTCACATTTGTTTGCCCAATCTTCATAAACTTGCTCTGGACTTTTGTTCTAATGATTTTTTGACGAGTTAAATATGGTTCCTGTCAATAAAAAAATTGCTCCCATAAGGCAGGGCAGTTTTCCTTATTTGGCTATAGTAAAACCATTTGAATACTCAACAAGTCACATTTTTGACCTACTTGACTTGAAACTTGCTCAGAACATTAAACAAATGTATACATCTTGGCTGAGTTTGAAAGGGATTCTAATTTGTTCAAATACATGGCTGCCATGTAGTCAATTGTGAAACCTTGTGAACAGTTTCTGCTCATAACAGTTAAGTTCCTTGGGATCACAGGTGAGTGCTTTAGGGCCTTTCGCCCTCTTGTAACAAGCATAAAACAGGCTTCAACTCAGGCTTCAATTGATTCACTTAACATGATTAGATAAGAACAACCTAGTTGATTTATATACGACTTAAATGTAAAGCAAATAATCTAAACATAACGATACTTATATGTATGTATTACTCACTAAAACTAAAAGGAAAAGATTTCATAAGCTTTTAAAGTCATTGTTGTCACTTCCAATGTCACGGTTGCTCTTTTCAGGCGTTTGCATGGTTCAGTGACCTCCTGGTGGAACATGCGGAGATCTTCTGGTCGCTGTTTGCCGTCGACATGGACGCCGCGCTCGAGGCTCAGCCCCCAGATACCTGGGACAGCTTCCCACTCTTTCAGATGCTCAACGACTATCTCAGAACTGATGGTAGGACTCAGCCATTTTTAAATGCCTCCCTCTGTGAATTCTGGGTTTAATGCATGTGTGTAAAGTGTCATCCCAGATAAGCCTGTGCAGTCCGCACTTTCCTCCAACACTGGATTTTCATTAAAAAGATACTTCCTTTGAACAAAAAATTCCATTAAAGCGTTAAGTATCGTCCCAGATTAGCCTGTGCAGACTGCACAGGCTAATCTGGGACGACACTTTACGCACATGTATTAAACCTGGTTTTCTCAGAGCGAGGCTAAAATAAAAAAAAGTTTTGAATAAACCTGGGCTTAATCTTTATGCTTGCAGTATAATGGCAGATAAGCTGGTGCAGTCCATGTTGGCTACACTTGCATTTCAGTAAATAAGTTGCAGTTATTTGTATTATTTTTGATGATTTCAGTATTATCTCAGTAGTTCCATGCGGTCATAACTAAAGTCAATTGTATGTCCATGTGTTTTCAGAGAATTTATGCAACGGGAAGTTTCACCTTCACCTGCGAGACATGTTTGCCCCTCAAGTGGTGCGGTATGTCGACCTCATGGAGTCTTCCATTGCCCAGTCCATACATCGGGGCTTTGAGAAGGAGCGCTGGGAAACACAAGGGTACGAGACTGTAGTGCACAGTACTTTACCGCACACTCGATTTGTTAATGCCAAATATGGTGACTATTAAGGATATTTAGGGCACAATTATTTTTTTTGTAAATTAGCACTCAGAATAGCGCTGTTATAGCGATGTAATATATAAAGCTCGTAATACATGATAAAGTATGGTACATCTGAGTTGCTGGGATTAACAGTTGCTTTTATATAATTAGGTTAATTGTTTGGCTCTGTTTTATTGGGGTAGCCCATAGGTTTACCCTCCATCCATCCCTCAGTCTGTCTGTGTGTATGTAAAAGTTAATCGTCTGAGATTGACCATTTGTTTTTCGTAAGAGGTTAAATCTACTTAACTGTTATGTAAAAAAAGAAAGACATCTAATACTTGCTACTGTCTTAAGTTATTAATAGGGTTTTTCACTACTAAGGAACTCTTCAGATGCTTGCAAATGCGGCATAGACTTTAATATTAAGTAGATTTTGAAAACCTTATTGGTGTGATAACAAGGACAATAAAAGGCTGAGGTTTCATGGACAAACTGGTCTCAGTGCATAGGCGTAAAGTATTTTACCAGATTTCCTGTGCTTGCTTATCTGGTATTACTCTTTACGCCTTGACTGGATTTTTGCTAAGACTTCTTTTAAACGAAAAAATCCCCATAAAAGCGGAAAGTGTCATCTCTGATTAGCCTGTGCAGACTGCAGAGGCTAATATGGGACTACACTTTACGCAAGTGCATTAAGCCCAGTTTTCCCAGAGCCTGGCTCATTCTATGCCTCTCATCATGTGCACGGTTCTCATTGTATCCTTGATAATTGCAGCAACGGGTGTGCCACCTCAGAGGACATGCTGTGGAAGCTGGACGCCCTGCAGTCATTCATCCGTGAACTACACTGGCCCGAGGAGGTGTTTGCAGAGCATCTTGACCATCGACTCAAACTCATGGCCGCTGACATGATCGAGGCGGCGGCCAAGAGGTGGGGAGAATTAAAACTTGGAACTTGCAATTCTTGGATTTGTAGTCCAGCTCTCTACCGACTGAGCTAGAATGTTTATTATATCAAAATCTGGCATATGTTATAAGATTCTCTTCAGACAAGTTACTTTGTTACAAGCGGCATTATGTAATTTGCATAATCTGAAACACATTACAATACAACACCAAGTTACTGTTAATGTCAGATTATATTTATCTGCAAGTCACAGTCTAGAATCTGTTGACATCGGTATTATTAACGTGGTATTTCAAACTACTCTACGCAGAAATATGAAATCGCTTAAATTCCCATGCAACTGTGATCATTTAGATCTGTCTTTATGTCAATATTTGGAAACTATCAGCTGAAGTATTTTCAAATTAATGTGGAATTGATGAAATCAGATTTGTCTGTTTACCTGCAAGCATATGTTGTAATTGAATATATGCATTTTGTGAGGCTTTAATAAAATTGTATGGTTATATTTGTAAAGTTTTCTTCAAGATAATACAAATTTTATGTTGTTTTCTTAACTCTTTGTTTTCCAGGACTCTGAAGTCATTTGAGACATACTTACGTAAAGGTGGTCGTAGTACTGATTACTTTATTCCACCAGAGGTGTGTGTGATGATGAACACCATTATTGACTGCAAAAACAAGGCAAGTAGCATATGGGGTGTTGTGAGTGCTCTATTTTTGGTTCAAACATGCCCTACAGGATTGATGTGACTTGTTACAAAATAAATCATCAATATATTGTTATCATGTCTTGTTTATCCACTCATTTTGTTTGATAGTATAATGAGGTTTGAAATTCAATATATTGAGTAAACCAATACATCTACGATGATGCTTTAAAATTGCTTCTGCTAATTTTGAAATTAAGATATTATAGTGTTTAATGAAATGTTGCCTGTTAAAACCCCATGAACATATATACTTTGTACAAACATTTAAGCCTCAAAAGTTGATCTTGCTTTTTTTGTCTTTTTTATTATCTTATCTTGTCTGTCAATATTGCTTAAATCATTCAAGTGAATTTGTGCAAAGGTGGCATTCCCGTGTGTTAATTTATATAGATTCAATCCGTTTCAGGCTCTGCATTTATGTGCCCTTGACAGTGGAGACATGGTATAAGTTAGCTCCCTTTGTTGTGTTTCTATGTCAATGCTTATCTCCCCTGCGGTAGTGGTGTTGTGCACAGATATACTTTATGAGCATGTTTTATATTCATAGTTTTGTTTTGTAGTCTGTTAAATTTTGTACCGAAGAACAGTTTAGATTCATATCAGCCATGGATTTTCATGTCAATGCTTAGCGACCCCGTGGAAATGGTGTTGTACGCAGTTATACTTTATAAGAATGTTTTATATTCATGGTTTTGTATTGTAGTCTTTTAAATGTTATACTGAAGAACGGTTTAGATTCATGTCAGCCGTGGATTTGCTGCATTTATCGTAATCTTGTGTTTGCTAATCGTAACTGCATTTTATTTCTTTTGTTTGCTGGAAGTTGAAATGAATGCCATGATATATTGCGCTTTAGTGCACATTTTTGTCACCTTATATATATTAATTTCCAAACTTACACAAAGTAGAGTTGATGTAAAGGTGAATTGTGTCGCGTACATTTTAATATATGTATGCTACAATGCTTCTAACTTCACAAGTAAGGCATCACAAATGAATGCTAGTTGGTGTTCTTTTTTAACATATTCAAAACTTATTTATTATTTATTTTCAATTGTTATTTTCAATAACTTAAAATGTTATTATTTTAGTTACCATTTGAATTGCTATCTGCATAGTTTTTTCATAAACTAAGTTAGATTTTCTTGAAAATTCGCTGATATACATGTAGTGTCTGTTTAATGCAAATAACATCTTAAAAACTTGTTTATTTCATATAATTGAAATGAAGAATCATTTCTTTTCTTCAGTTTTTTAGTACGTCTTGTATTACATGTATGTAGCATATCAATGGCAATTTATTTTTTTACCTCTTGCTTGTTTTAGAAGACTTTTTGTGATTCTTAAATGTTGTCCATATAAAACAATAAAATAAAAATAACAAAATGTTGTTTCTACCTGGTGTTATGCTTCTGACATTTATGTTGTTTTAGTGTTAGTGATCCTTGACTAAGCGTTACTCTTTCCTTTGTTAGCTTAACTCTTTCAGTGCTGGAACCGAATTTTGAAGGCCTTTGCAAACAGTTTGGATCCAGATGAGACGCCACAGAACGTGGGGTCTCATCAGGATCCAAACTGTTTGCTATTCTGAAAGTATTCTTTGAAAAAATTGAAGAAAATGCTAATTTTAGAAATTAAGCAGACAACATTTTAGCAGACGATAAATTTCCCGGCATGCAAAGGGTTAAATGAGCACAAAGTGCTCATGGTGAGCTATTGTGAAAAGTCCATGACCGTAGAGTGTCGTCATATGTGGTTTGTTGTCATCATTTAACTTTTTGTCACTCTTTTTAGGATCCAATCTTTTTGAAACTTGGTCTGAATGTTTCTCTTGACAATATCTATTTATAGTTAAAAAGTGGGTAATGTTTGTCCAAAAACAAGGTTTCCAGGTCAAATGTAAGAAAAAGATTGTTACCACTTTAGAAGCCGCATTTAAACTTTATGACTCGACCTTGAAAAAACTTGGTCAGAATGTTTATCTTGACAATATCAACTCCAAGTTTGAATCTGGGTCACATGGTTCCATAAATTAGGTCACAAGTTCTAATGTTAGAAAACACATATTACCGCTATAGAAGCAAGTCACTTTTATGCTTTCTCAGCGTTGTTAGACACGCACAGATTTTTTTCTTTGTTGAGTATATTAGCGTTTATAACGCTTTTCTAACAGTTTAGTTAAATGTAAAGATATTTTTTTAATAATTAGATTGTTATTAAAGCACCGCAACCACACACCAGAGTCTCCTTATGTATAAATGGGTCAGCCCAGTAAAATCGGGCTGACCACATGGCTTTTAACTGACTTTTTATGTAGTATTTATGTTAAGCAGTGTGCTCAGACAATGGTTTTATAACCGAAGTTTCCGAGGGTAAATAAACCAATATTGCTTTGAAGTCACATTTATGACACAATCTTGATGACACATGGTCAGAATGTTCATCTGGAAAATATAAAGATTTTTTTTTTATCTGGGTCAAGTGGAATTAAAAACTAGGTCACCATGTCAAGTCTTTGACAACTAGTGTTCCTTGAACTCAGGTGAGCATTTCCGGGCCATCTTGGCCCTCTTGTTGGAAATATCACACTGCTTTTACAGTCCGTGAGTGTTTATGTTCTTTAGGTTAAGACATCCTCATTACTTGCTCGACAAAAAGAGTCTTAAACTACCAGTACTTTTTAGAATGTTGTTGTAGTAAAGCTTGAGGTATGTATTTAGACTAGCATGCACATATTTTGATCTAGTTAGGTTTTCTGTATTTATGTATACATAGAAATAAAATGTAACTTGTGACAGCTAGCAGTAAAGCATGTACAGACTGTACATTTTATTGTAGCATTGTCAGTATATGCTGTTGTGTATGACCGCTTTTCTAGCCCTTTGAGCGCTGGAACCGGATTTTGAAGGCCTTTGCAAACAGTTTGGATCCAGATGAGACGCCACAAAACGTGGCGTCTCATCAGGATCCAAACTGTTTGCTATTCTGATAGTATTCTTTGAAAAAAAATCAAAGAAAATGCTAATTTTAGAAATTTAGCAGACAACATTTTAGCAGACAACAAATTTCCCAGCATGCAAAGGGCTAGTATTGAATTAGTAAGCTTTCAGTATTGTGAGTTTTGTTGTATGTTTGTTTTCCAGAAAAGATTGTTCAAAAATGGATTGAAGAGCCCTATTCCTGAGCTTACGGTAGTGAGATTTTTGCTACTTTGAAACTTTTTTGTTTCTTTCAACCTGTTTATTGTTTATTTTAGACAATTTTTGTATTTAAAACGTTTACAAATTACTTATAAAAAAACAACATTTTATTTAGTTGTGTTATTAATTTCTTCATCAACAAATTAAAAATATGAGAAATTGATATTGGTTAATTTTGTTAAATGTCTATTAATAACAAAAGTTTTTAATAGAATCTAAAAAAATACTTGCTTTAGTTCAACAGTAAACTGTAAATCTGTACCTATATGTTTCAGTTGTTAAAATGGTATAATCAATACATATATTAAACATATAAGGTTTTCCATAAAAGTTATCATGCAAAAACAGGGTTACATTAGGTCTCCAAGAATCATTTTTTGTTTGTGTCATTTAACATAAATATGTCCATGTTATTCTTTAGCTTACCTGAGCATAAAGTGCTCATCATGAGCTATTGAGGTCAGTCCAGCGTTGTGGGTTGTCTCTATTGGTCATATCTTTATAATATATATGCAGAGTTCAAATCTGGGTCATGTGTGCCCAAGAATAAGGTCACCATGTCAAATCTTTTTTTAAAAGCCTTGTTTCCGCTCTAGAAGCCGAATTTATTACTCAATCTTTATGAAACATGGTTAGAATGTTTATCTTGACAATTTTGATCATATGTTTAATCAGGGTCAAGAGGGGTCATTAATTATGTCACCAAATTAAGTTTTACATAATTGATCTACCTTGAACTCAGGTCTGCTTTTCAGTGCCATCATGGCCCCCTTGTATGTGTTAAATTCTTGCTTTACACATAGGTCCTCTTTTATATAAATGCCCAGTTACTGATAATATTTAAAATTATAAACAGTGGTCCTTTTTTGTGTGTGTTGTAAAATCAAAAGTAGTAGTGAAAAATTATTTGAAATGTGCTTGAAGTACTGTTATATGCATTCATAATATATTTATGGTTTTGTTGTGCTGAAAAAAAAACAATGCATGATTTTTGTAGACGAGAGTTGTATTCCCATTGGAAGCATGTTTCAAAATACATATTTCTGTATTATATATTAATATTAAAAAAAAACAACTGAAAGATTATTTGTTTTCATGTTTCTTTATAAGGGGAAAATATTTCAATAAGCCCCTGAAAGTTGTTTTGATTAAGAAGTTCAAGCAATTTATTTGAGCCACACTGCGGGGAAAACTGGGCTTAATGCATGCACATAATTTGTCATCCCATATCAGACTGTGCAGTCTGCACAGGCTTATTATACAGATTTCTTATTATTGTCTTATTTCCCATGAATCTAAACATCTTTGCTGAAATTGTTTTCCGGTTTCATTTATGTGTATCATTACCATATCTGTCTTCAGCATCAGTATCACACCAAGATAGACGAGTTTCTAGAGAGGGTGCAGGTGCAGATGGTCAAGTGCATCATTGAAAAGGTATGGCCAATAATGTCATTCAATCTGTAGTGAAAAGGGACCTTATACAATCCTAAAAATGATCATACTTCATTACTTTTCAGGGCTTTTTTGGTGAGGGATATCAATTAAATTAATTTGCTTGTTCACATTGTTTTTTTTTAGTAGCTCACCTGCAGACCTCACTTGTGATGCACATTAAAAAAAATAAAAAATGGTAAACATATGAATCCCTATTTTCATGGCATCTTTCTTATTTTATCCATTATTTTCTGTGCGGTCATGTGTGCAACAAATAAGTACATTCTTAACTAACCAATGTAAACCAGATTTCAACAGACTCATTTTGTGACAAGTATGCACTCTTGTTCTGCAGTTGCTGTCCGTTCTTGAGTCCGTCCTCAGCAAGCTGTCCCGCTACGACGAGGGCACCTTCTTCTCTTCCATTCTCTCACTTACAGTAAGTACACCTTAACATGTCTGTGTGTATTTAGAAGTTATTGAGGTCTCTCTGCCCATGAGGCTGCATTATGCGTGTACCCGGAGTGTGTCCCAGAAATCATACCATATAAACTTACTAGACTTACAAAAGTTGGGACGCATTTTGAATTATGGCTGCAATTTCCAGCTATTTAGTTGTTACTGAAAGATTTTCCATTTTGGTGTGGTCTTGTGTTCTGTTAGGAAGCCGAAGTATCCAGAGGAAACCCCAGCTATCTGGTAATGTGACCAACAACCAAACTCACGTCAAAATTTACCAACCAAGTAAATAGAGGGTTGCCATTAATGATTCATTAATGCTCTCTGTAACAGAAATTGTTTCTCATTCATCTACAATAGTCTGTTGTTATGTATATGTGCCGCATTCTGGAAATACTGGGTTTAATGCATATGCATTAAGTGTAATCCCAGATTAGCCTTTCAGTCTGCACAGGTTAATCAGGGACGATACTTTCTGCTTTTATTGAGTTTTTTGTTTAATTTAAAGGAAGGCTCTTATTAGCGAAAATCCAGTATGGGCGTCCTAGATGAGCCTGTGTAGACTGCAGAGGCTAATTTGAGATGAAACTTTACGCACATGCATTAAGCCTTGTTTTCCCAGAACAAGGCTCATTCGTGTAATCAATCTATTATCCAACTGTGTTTTCAGAAACCGGTTAATGAATTGGGCAAGGCCTATGTAGACTTCATGAGGGGCAATCTGGACACCCTGAGACAGAAGATCATTGATGAACTGTTTGTCCTCTCCATATTTGAGGTACGTTACACAAGATCATTGATGAACTGTTTGTCCTCTCCATATTTGAGGTATGTTTATATTGATTGATAAGGTGCTTTGGAAATGAAAAACTGCATAGACCAAACTTGTATAAGGCTTTTTTCAGCTGTGTAATTCCGATATGTCAATTACATGAAAAACATCAAACCGTTTGCATATTACACGTTTTTTTGCATAAATCCCATGACCACTTAGTCAAATGGAACAAATGATATAATCCTATTCTGATGAGTGAGAATATTTTCTTCAGCTGTGGAAATATTAAAAGAGACAAGCAAACAATTTTTGCATACATGCATTTCAAGGTTGATGAAAAAAAACGTTGAAGTAGTATATGACATTTCATCAGATAAGTAGTGTGTAGTCACAGTTCTAATCAGGGGTTTCGTTAAGTTTAACCCTTTGAGCGGTGGAACCGGATTTTGAAGGCCTTTGCAAACAGTTTGGATCCAGATGAGACGCCACAGAATGTGGCGTCTCATCAGGATCCAAACTGTTTGCTTTTCTGATAGTCTTCTTTGAAAAAAAAAATCGAAGAAAATGCTAATTTTAGAAATTAAGCAGACAACATTTTAGCAGACGACAAATTTCCCAGCATGCAAAGAGTTAAAGTTAATCGCTGATTGCCAAAAATAAGAGGGGAATATATGGTGTGTTTTTTACAAAAGCTTCAAACTGTAGCTGACATTGTTCAATATTTTGGTAAAAATAGCGGGGTATTTCTGTGAGGATTTAATAAAACCCCTGTGTACTGTGACCACATGTTGTGTTGATGTTTCAGCAATGGTACGGAGACCAGATGAAGATGCTGTGTGACTGGCTGACTGACCGACTAGACCTGTCTCTTCACGCCTACCAGCTTACATGTATCATGGCCATCACTAGGGTAGGGACGCTATCACTGTGTAGACACGATATATAGCATGATAGGCGAAAGCAACTGTCCTTGTTGTCCGAGCATAAGCGGACAATGCCAAATTTAATGACATGTGCGTTGCTCTAGGAAAACTGGGCTTAATGCATGTGCATAAATTATCTTCCCAGATTAGCCTGTGACGTCCACACAGTCTAATCAGGGACGACACTTTACGCCAAGACAGGATTTTCATTCAAAAAAGACTTCCTTTAAACAAAAAATTCCATAAAAGCTGAAAATGTCATCCCTGAGTAGCCTGTGCTGACTTCACAGACTAATCTGGGATGACTCTTTATGCGCATGCATTAAGCCTTGTTTTCCCAGATCGCAGCCCATATTAGTCCTTTACTGACATGTTGAAACTATTATTTTCAAAACGTAAAAACAACAGATGAGACGATTTAACTATCCCTATATTGCAAGACTATAATAATGTTTTTGTTAGTCAAAACATTTGATGAACAGTGTTTGTGTCCTTTGCATGAAGAACGTTGACTTTCTGTTCACTGCAGTATACACAGAAATTCCAGCTGTCTGTTGAAGCTATGAGTTATACTACAATGTAGATTTATCATAGCAGTCGCATAAAATAACACATTAACCCTTTGAGCGCTGGAACCGGATTTTGAAGGCCTTTGCAAACAGTTTGGATCCAGATGAGACGCCACAGAACGTGGCGTCTCATCAGGATCCAAACTGTTTGCTATTCTGATAGTATTTTTTGAAAAAAAAAAATCATAGAAAATGCTAATATTAGAAATTTAGCAGACAACATTTTAGCAGACGACAAATTTCCCAGCATGCAAAGGGTTAAAGCTGCAATATCAATGACCAAACTATTATACAGTGAAAAAAAAGAAGACCCAGTGATTTTAAAATTAGTTGTAAAGCACTGTGTCAACCCCCATGTATACTTTGTTGCTCAAACTCTTTGCACAGTTGACATACAAATCCATTTACTGGGGGCGCCATTTTATTTGTTGAGTGCATTTTTATATAAGTTTGCATCCATGTAGTTTCTGGACACATCAAGTTGAAATGTTGCACATCATCCTAAGACGGATGCTCCTTTATGAAGTTTAAATTACAGAATTTCTGGTTATATATTTTGTTAATATTCCAACTTTAAAGGACTGTATATGTGTCTATTCAACTTATGATCTTTTAAATGTGCTTATATAAGCAGAATTTGTCTTATGGTTTTGTGATAACAGAGTTTTATTGATGTTTTATCAGTACTGAGTGACTTAGTTTTGGTCCTCACATCAAGGGAACCATATGAGCTGCACTCTGGGAAAAAGGGGCTTAATGCATGTACGTTAAGTGTCGTCCCATATAAGCCTTCGCAATCGGCACGTGCTAATCATGGATACCACTTTCCACTTTTATGGAATTTTTCGTTTGAAGGAAGTCTGCACTTATCCAAAATCTAGTCTATGCGAAAAGTGTGATCCCTTATAAGCCTGTGTGGCTGCACATGATAATTTTTGGACAACACTTGCATATGCATATACATGTTGCCCCAATGTTTTAGAGGATGGCTCATTTGTATTGTATCTGGTTTCAGAAAAGCTACTCTGACTTTGAGTTACAAGGCGTCCTGGAGCAAATACTGAACAGTAAAACCTACCAGACCATTTGTAGTCGTCTTCAGGTAAAGGATATAGGAAGTCACTGTATTTAATGGTGTAGATTTCCTGTCCAACAATAATAATAGATCAACCTTGTGTTGCGTGCATTATTTTATAGTGGAATAGCATTTTAATTAAGTACTCTGGTTACACATTTTGTGTGCAATCTGAGGAACAGACAAGGGTTGTTTATGAGTAAATATACACAATAAATTAACCTCGCTCTAGATAAACTGGGCTAAATGCATGAGCAGTTCGCACAGGCTAGTCTATGAAGACTTTTTCTGCCTAAACTGGATTTTCCTTTAAACAAAAAATTCTTTAAAAGTGTAAAGTGTTGTCCCCAATTAACCAGTGCTGACTGCACAGGCTAATCTGGGAAGACACTATGTACATGCATTAAGCCCCGTTTTTTCCAGAATAAGGCTCAAAATTTCAAATATACAAAATAAATCTCTGAATCATTTAAAATCTGCTGACTGCCAAATTTATCAACAAGTCAAATGGGGTAAAGTTGTTAAAGATATTCCATTTAATAAATTAAAACTGCATTATAATACCTGTATAACTGATATGTGAAGTTGCAGCAAATTCTTATCTCTTGCTTTGTGCAGTGCAACTTTTAGTAAATGTTGTTACCATTCTGCTAAATATATATATACTAACAACATCATAATGGCAACTATGTCGCATATTCTAAGATAAATACTAGTTTATTTTTTTGTCTGTCTACAGATAACACATACAGTAGTTTACAATGTATACAGTGCAACCATGTATAACCCGCACCCAGTTTTTTTAAGCCAAAATGAAGAAAAAAGATCTCAAGACAAGAAAAAATGGCGGCTATTATGATTATGTACGATTATGTAATGTATATTTCGCAAGTTATCAGCAAGGATAGGGTTTTATCAATGAATAACGCCCACCAACTATTCAAAGTTAGACTTAGTTAAAAAAAGCTGTGTGTTATAAATGGTAAACTATGGTAATGAAATTATTTTGTTTCTTTTGCTTTGTAATAAATAGAAGCAGAACCCAATCTTTGTAAGGTTAGCGAAAAAATCTGATGGTGTAAGTAATTGCAATGTGAAAATGTTTTATAAATGGATCATGAGAATGCAAAACAAAACAGGGATGTTTTAGCTCAGAAGTGGTAGCTGCCTGCTGACGTTACTTGTCACATAATGAGAAGAAACTTTGTTGGTACTCATTATTGCAGTATTGTTTCTTCTTGTTATTTCAAAGTAGTTCTATCATCTCCAAACCTACTGAACAATTGTTCTTTTCAGTTTTCACAAATACCCTTGATTGGGTTATTCATAATCCAAATTCATAATCTCAACAGTTAAAAACACAACCTTTGAATTCAGATTTCATTTAGTATTTTTTATTAGAAATTAACCTTTCTCTTTTTTCTCATAAACAAATGGATTATATGCATTTTGACCTTTATGAAGTCAATGAATAAAGTGTAAAAAATATTTGTTTTAAACCTAATGTATGCACTGGCACTGTTACACTTGTGAGCTGTTAAAGGGACTTGTGCACAGATTTTGGCATGTTTTGAAGTTTGTCATTAAATGCTTTAAATTGATAAATGTAAACATCGGAACTAAAGAGTTCCAGTATAAAACAAAAATAAAATACAAGAAAGAAAATATTTAGTCCACACCTGGGCTCGAACAACTGACCCTTGGAGCAATCCTCGGAATGTCACAAAATATAACGATAACAACAGAACTCTCCAAATTATTCAATCGTTTCGCGTTTGTAATGCTTTATAATTTTTAAATCGTCAAAAAATGCATATAATGGATATTTTAGAGCATGGTAGCTGTTCAGTATTACTGTTTCCTTACTGCAAAAATCATAACTTCAACAAAAAATTTGCAAATCTGAAACATTTTTTTTTAATTTTGTCAATTTAACAAAATGTGAACAGGTCCCTTAAAATATTCCCTGTGCATGGAAAACCTCAAGTTTTGATACAATGAAAGCTGCATGTGAGAAGGAAACACACGGAATTTGAAGACATATTATGAAGTCTTCTTGCATACATTATTTTTTGTGTATATAAATACAGGATGTTCACCCAGGAATGTACATAATGTTTCAAGATCTTGCACCTTCTTTTGAACTTTCTTGCAACTGATTTTAAAATGGATTTTCACAGATTCTTTAAATTGTATACAAAAACCGCACTGCAACATGTTATGAAGCAATTATGACACAGTATCACATATCATTTAAGATATGTATTTGAATTTTACTAAACTTTTGATGTTGAATGTCATAAAATATAAGTATAATGTACATGTTATTGTATTTTCTCATTATGATATAATGATGTGTAAATCATAAAGTATTTTAAAATATCTTAATGGAATACAAATATGACTTGTTAATTTCATTCTGAATGAAAACAGTGCCTTTTAATGCCCCCTTTAAAAAAAGGGGGGGGGGTATTGTGTTTGGCCTGTCTGTCTGTAATTCTGTCTGTCCAAAACTTTAAGATATCTTAAAGTTTTGTCATAACTTTTGCAATATTGATCAAAGGTAAAAAAATATATAATCAAAGCGGCGCATTAGGGGGCATTGTGTTTCTGACAAACACATCTCTTGTTAATTTAGATCTTTAATTTTCTCCCGAAAATATTTACAATGATGTTAACAACCTTACACATTATGATTATCAATATATATTACTGTTTTTTTTTATATGTATAGACATTTTGTTTGCTGATTTAATGAATGAAATAGAATTTCCATGAAGTTTTCATTTTAAATATGTGTACAAAAAAACGTTAAGGGTCTAAAATCAACAGAACTAAGATCCAATGATTCGCTATAAGTGTGCACCAATTCTATGATGTACATAACATTACCTACTCTTGGACTTCTGTCTGTCAACATGTATCATATGACCAGCGTTCTGGGAAAACTGGGCTTAATGCATGTCTGTCATCCCAGTCTGCTCAGGCTAATCAGGAACGACACTTCCAGATTTTATTGAATTTTCCGTTTAAAAGAAGTCTTTTCTAAACCAAAATCCAGTTAAGGCGAAAAGTGATGTCCCTGATTACCCTGTGTAGACTGAGAAGACTTTATGCACATGCATTAAGCCCAGTTTTCCAAGAACGCGGCTCATATTGTCTGCCCTGACTGTGTCTGCAGGTTGAGGAGGCGACACAGTCTGTAACCCAATCAGAGAGCAGCAGCAAGACGAGATTCCTCTCTGGTATGGGCGGCAACAACAGCGCCAGCGGCGACGAATCAGACTGAGAACTCCCGCTGTGGTAGACTGAGACCTCCCATGTTGGTAGTCTGAGACCTCCCACGGTTGCAGACTGAACCTGATCACTTCATGATGGACATACTAAGATGCCCCACGGTTGTAGATTGAACATGAACTCCCATGGTGGTAGACTGGACATTGGCTTTTTATGATGGTCATAGCGTTGTCCCTCCCTGGCACCAAGACTAGTTCAGTTCTCAATCGCAAACTGACTGTAAAATGCATGTACTATGTTAGTGTCAATTTTCATTGGTTTCAAATTAGGACTTAGATAAAGCTTAGTGTTTATAGTCATGGGACCACGTGGTCATCGGGTTTTTTGTTATATTTAGCCATATGGAATTGTAAAAGAAGCAAGAGTTGTTACAACTTGGTATTGTTTTGTGTAAAGCTGAGAAAACATTGCTTTGTATGATTATAGGTTAACATTTTTACATGCTTTTACTATTGAATGTTTGATTGCTTTTCTGTTAGTTTCTAATCTTCCCTGTAATCAATGATCCAATTATATTTCTTATTCTGCATCAATTATAAGAAACCATGATAATTCTTTCATATATATATATCCATTAGTGTGTTAATAAAACAGTAGAAGTGTGTTCAATGGTAACAGATGATTACCAGAAAAAAGGGTTATTCAAGTTCAACCATGTAGGTCAACAAAAACTTTGATTAAATGTTGAAGAATTCGTAACATTTGTATGCGATTATATGGAATACTCTTGCTGTCATGTCACTTTAACTTTTTGAGCGCTGGAACCGGATTTTGAAGGCCTTTGCAAACAGTTTGGATCCAGATGAGACGCCACAGAACGTGGCGTCGCATCAGGATCCAAACTGTTTGCTATTCTGATAGTGGTCTTAGAATAAAAATCAAAGAAAATGCTAATTTAGAAATTCAGCAGACGACATTTAAGCAGAGAACAAATTTCCCAGCATGCAAAGGGTTAATATTAAGCATCCTGTGCAGTATTGCTTGATTTCATCATATCGGACTTTTTTCTATTTTCATTCATAATTACTCAATATGTTATTTAACCGATGTCTGGTTTCTTCTTAAAAACACCCAATAATTTTATTTTTTAGCATTGATTGTTCACCTTGTAAAACTATAAAACTATTCAAGTTGCTAGAATTTAGGTTTGTAACTAATTTTTATACGCCCGTTTTTTCAAAACGGGACGTATAATAGTTTCAACCTTGGCGGCCGGGCTTTGGCGGCGTCCGCTCTCTAATTCAAATAGTTTTCATCCGAGCTTCACCAAACTTGGTCAGAAGTTTCATCTAGACAATATCTAGGTCAAGTTCTAATATGGGTCATGTTGGGTAAAAAAACTAGGTCACTTAGTGCATTTCAAGCATTAAGCATGGTGTCCAAAACCTCCAAACGGGCGTATCTTGTGATAGTGGCACTCTTGTTACAAGCATAGGTGCATGTTAACGTTTATTATAGAACTTGATACATGTGAGCCGCACTCTGGGAAAATGGTGCTTAATGCATGTGAGTAAAGCAGTCTGCACTTGCTAATCAGGGAAAACACTTTCCTCTTTTATGGAGTTTAACAGAAGTCTCTCATAAATGAAAATCCATTGTAGGCAGAAAGTGTTGTCCCTGATAAGCCTATTTAGACTGCACAGGCTTATCTGGGAGGACACTTTACTCACATGCATTAAACCCTGTTTTCCAAGAGCTTGGCTCATTTTAAAACGAAACAAAAATCACTTCATCTCTTATGCGCTGCCATTGATTTGACATTGTTGTAAACTTTTTTGCTCACAAGAACTTGCAGCAAATGAGAAGCAAATGCATCTTTTTACCTCACAATACAAATTGTATCACTATTGTACATTCTCATGTTTGCACTGTGTATTATTCTTTGTAAATAACTTTCTGGGTAAGGTTTCGCTTATTAATAACTATTTACAAAACTGGGTTCACCATTATGAGGGTCGAGACAGCAATTTTTTATTGTGAATCTCAATTTGTGTGCTTCGTTCTGTCTTTATTAACAGTTATGCTTTCTTTTCTCAGTATAAGATAGCCAATTTTTTTTTTAAACCAATTATTTTTCTCTATCCATGACATTAACATTAAAGCCACACACCTTATTTTGCATAGTAAATTTAAGTATAAATAAGAAACATATTTTATCTATGCCAATTAGAATATATCTGGTGGTTACAAGGAAGAAATCCGTCTTTTTTTGCGCTTTAAAACTTAAAAATAATCGCGTTTGTCGAAATGGACGTAAACGTCTAGAAATCCTACTTTCGGTTTTAAAAGCGGTACTGTTTTAAAATGATAAATTATTTGCTAACTAGGCTATAGATTTAATTTTATCCATGCCAATTAGAATATATCTGGTGGTTACAAGGTAGAAATCCGTCTTTTTGCGCTTTAAAACTTTAAAATAATCGCGTTTGTCGAAATAGACGTACACGTTTAGAAATCCTACTTTCGGTTTTAAAGCGGTAATTCCCGGTTGAAAAATAAGAAACTACTTGCTTACTAGGCTATAGATTTAATGAAAATTTTGCACACTTTCAAATTGCATCTACATGTATTGATTGACATGCACTTCATTTCAAGGTGTGTGGCTTTAATCGTTCATACACAAAAATGGTCATGTTTAAACAGTGATATCACGTTTTGGAACATTTTGGCAATATTATTATTCATTGGTAAGAAATTGTCTTTAATCATGCGTCTTATGCTTGAAAACAAAAGCTTAAGAAATTAGTGTCTGTTATGCTTATATACTCACATATCGTGCTTAATTGCAAATAGTGTCATTACTTCTTTAGACAGGTCTTATCAAAATATTTAAATTGTGTGTTTATGATACTTGTGTATGTAATTGTACTGTAGGACTCGATGTTGACTATATATACTTGTTTGTGTGTTTTTGCATATGATATATCGTTCAAATTTCCTGTGATTCTGTGTGTACTACCGGTATAGTTTGTATATTTGCAAAAGCTGTTACTCTTGTAAAAGCTTATCTCATGTAGAAACTTGTTCTCACTTGCTGATGGTAGAAATCCATTTGTATACATCATCAGGTTACAGAAGAACAAATCCATGCATGTTGCTTGATTTATTATATTTTAATTATTACATTTAGACACGGGATGTTTGCAAAACTCAGTAATAGGATTAAATTCCAGTTTAGATTTTTCTTGAAATTCTTGTGTGTTTTTTTTGTCATAGGATATATTTAATATATACACTATATACATTCTTACGCATGAAATCTCATCTGTGCAATTTATCTGCAATATTTTTCATTTGCTATATATAATTAAATATTTATTGTTATTTTTTATTTAGTCACTGTTAATGTAAATCTATGGTTGTTGAAGGGCAAGCATACGTATTTTGTTAGTTTTATTTTATTTTGGACATTTTATTTCTTGTTGAAAGTATACGTTTTTATTGTTATATAAGCATTTAAAGATTGTTCTGTTGTTCACTTGTGTATATTAGACATTCAATGTTTTAGAGTATATTGAAATATAAACTAAAAATAGAGCGATTGTTTTCTCCTTTATTCACATGTAAGATGATGATGGTATGTTAGAACTTACACCAGGTGTAATGTCATGACAAAATGACCACTGTAAGGTAGTTATGTAATGTAGCGAATAATCCGACATTTATTGTACTTCACATTAAACTGATAAACATTTGTATTAATAACTTTTTATTCACAGTATTTTAGCTTAGATAGCCAGTAGTGGAAATGGTGTCAATCGAACACTCAGGAGGTCCTGGGTTTGATCCCCACTTTGGGAGCGTTCCCTAAGTACACCAAGTACTGGTTCTACCCAGGACTCGTACTTGAGATTGTCTCAGTTTCCTGTGGCTTTCAATCCAATCATGTTTAAATACACATATTAAAACTCGGCTTAATACTGTTGCCTGTCCAGGTGTTGTCATGCAGAATGTTCGCATCCTCCTCAAGTTTAGATTTATTTCCAGTTATGCGATACAACATTGGTGTAAAATAGGATTATACATCTCGTATTCTACTGGATTAATAAGTTACAACTGCTGACTTAGTTAGTTGCACATCGTTGCTATGAAGCGTTTTTGGAAGTAGGACCATTATTGAAAACAATGTAATATTTCAAAGGCAGAAGACTTCATATTATCGTCAAATTAGAAAGAAATCAACTCAAATGTGAGTTTTATTTGTATTAATTCCATACATACAACTTACATTCCAAGTGCTTACATCTTAGCCTCGCTCTGGAAAAACAGGGTTGAGTGCATATGCGCGTAAAGTTTTGCAACAAATTAGCCTGTGCAGTCCGCACAGGCTAATCAGGGACGACACTTTCCGCTCTAATGGAATCATCCATTAAGAGGAAGTTTTTTCTTAACGAAAATCAAGTCTAGGCGGAAAAGGTTGTCTCTGATAATCCTGTGCCGACTGCGCAGGCTTATCTATGACAACATTCTACACACATGCATTAAGCCCCATTTTCCAGAGCGTGGCTCATTTAAATATAGACAGAAACACTAAAGTACAAAGGTACATGGACCACTCCACTGACTAACTGTAGCACAGCTTTAACAAAACACAAGAAGGTAAAACACAAACACTTGACTATATGAGCCTTGCTCTTTGAAAACTGGGCTTGATGCATGTGCGTTAAGTGTCATCCCAGATTTGCCAGTGCAGTCCGCCTTTATTTAATTTTTCGTTCTAAGGTCTCTTATAAATTCAAGTATAGGCGGAAAGTGTTGTTCCTGATTAGCCTGTGCAGACTGCACAGGCTAATCTGGGACAACACTACACACACATGCATTGGGCTCAGTTTTCCCAGAACAAGACTCGTATGCTACCAAAGCAATGCTGTACAGGCTCTCTGCAGACTGTAACCATTGATTAACAAGCTCCTTTCCAGACAAACTGGTACAAAAAGCTTGGTATGCCTCATGGTGAATGAAACTAGGTTTAAACAATATCCAAATAATTAATACTGAACAATTAAATACGGATTAAATACAGTCCCAAAACTGAATTGATCTCAAATGAACATATCAAGTGTTAACTATCAATAGCTTGCAATGAATGTGTTTCTATTTTGGCAATACATTAACTTCACACAGTCTTACACACCAAACTTCCATACAAAGATACAGTAATCATGACAAAAAAAGTCAAATAAATATTTAAAAAATACTATTATAGTCACAAATAAAAACTGTCTGCACATGTAATAAAACAAGTTTATTACAAAACTTTAAATGAATAAATTTGTCTTGTACTTTGCAAGGAAATGCTGGGGAAACAAAAAATAATAACTACATGTAACTATATATGAATACACAGAGAAAAAACAACAAAATTTTGTGACTTTGAATTTTAATGATGTCTTTTTGGACACTTAAAGGAGTCAAGAAGAAAATGGAGCCTTGATACATTACATACAACACACTAAAAGTAAACATTTAAAACAGTTTCAGCCAGTCCTAATTTTTGAAAGGCCATAATAACTTCCAAGAGACATAATCAGAAGTTTGACTTGCAAGGGTAGTACTAAAATGAACAAGAGATGTGTTTGTCAGAAACACAATGCCCCCTACTGCGGCGCTTTGAAATAAAATTTATATTTATCATTTGGCAGGTATAGAAATCTGCCTTTAAAGCTTCTTACTTCTCTTGGATTGTGTTTTTTTTACCTTTGACCTTGAAGGATGACCATGACCTTTCACCACTCAAAATGTGCAGCTCCATGAGATGCACATGCCTGCCAAATATTAAGTTGCTATGTTCAATATTGCAAAAGTTATGACTAAAATTTAACCAAGGTTAAAGTTTTGGACAGACAGACAGAATGACAGGCCAAAAACAATATACCCCCTCTTCTTCGAAGAAGGGGACATAAAAACAGGCTTTTATATGAGCATTTCAGGAAAACTGGGTATAGAGCATCGTAAAGTGTCGTCCCAGATTAGCCTGTGCAATCTGCAGGGGCTAATAAGGGACGACACTTTCCCCCTTAACTGGATTTTCCCCGAGAGGAGACTTTCTTTAAACGCAAAATACCATCAAGGCGTAAAGTGTCACCCCTGATTAGCCTGTTTTGACCGCACATATAAATGTTACAAGGCTGATCCTCATCATAGAAATATGTATTGGCAGTGGTTATAACATAGTACAAGCTTTTTGTTCTGATGTATACATGGAATAGCTTTTAGAGGATATTATGACTTTATAGGGGAATAAATCAATTTAACTGAAAGCGCATGTAAAAAGACATTAGATCAATTACCAAATAGTGTTACTTCAATAAGTTTCCTGCTCCATATGAAGGAGTTCATTGATGTAGTATTGTTATGTTGTAGTCAAAATAGAATCAGACATATTTTAAATACGAAGGTACATCCTGTTCATGATTGTGAAATAAAGAAAACTACACTAAATGACATTCAAATAAAATATTTGAGCCTCACTCCGGGAAAACAAGGCTTAATGTATGTGCTAAAAGTGCTGTCACAGATAAGCCTGTGCTGTCTGTCTGCACAGGCTCATCTGGGTCGACACTTTACGCACATGCATTAAGCCCCGTTTCCCAAGAGGGCTGCTTCTTTGATATTCTGATCGACTAAATTACTGTACAAACACATTTTTTACTTGGGCCAAGACAAAAAACATTAACGAGGCAAACAGAAGCCTGGTGACAGGAAAGTCAATGAGCCTTATGAAATTGAATGAACGACTATAATCACATGGAGACGTCTATCAGCTACTGTCAGTTGCTGTCTGCATACATCCTTGTCCACTGTCGAGCTGCAATGCAAACAAGTTCAGTTATTCTTATACATGTCATTTTGAAGGGTTGCTCTCAAACCACTCTAGCTATCCCCCTGATAGGTTGATTTCCAAGCATCAGAACCATAAGCTGGACCTTGTTTCCAAGTCTGTGCTTTATGACGTTAAAATACAAGTGTTAGATACAGACATCCTTTTGATTTAGCAATTTATTAGACAATGTCTCCAGACTTGGTTTGCTTTCCAACCTGCTCCTTTAAAGCAGCACCCTTCATCTTTTGTTATCCTCGCTCTTTCGCTACTATAAACATACATGGAAAACAGCCCCACTCCCTGGAGGCCATGTTTTTCAATGGACCAAATCCTTTTTTAACTCAGCCGAGATATCATTAGAACGGACGATGAATGACAGACAAAGGGTGATCACAAAAGCTGACAATGAAAACGTTGTGCTCAGGTGAGCTTAAGAGGAAGGGACTGCAGCCAAATGTTACACACTTTGACAAAGATTACCAAAAATAACTAAAGACAAATCTAAGACCAGGCATGATCATGTGGTGAAAAAAACAGCAAGCTCTTGATTTCAATAAAACTCATAGTCACGGGAAACATGATGTAAAGAGAGCTTTGTGAAATGTCCAAATAATGCTTGGCCTGAAAGGACCTGGCTCTTCCATGCACAAGTAGGAGAACGAGGGTTACTTTCAACCTGCCTCCATGGGACATACAGTACATAAAGGATCTTAAAGGGTCGAAACATTTGTTACCTGTGTCTATTGCCTTGGCCTCGTTGGTTTTCCACTGCTCAGCTACATCATTGGCTAATGGGTCATCTGGATTGGGAGCACTAAGTAATGCCTGTATTGATAATAACACTGTCCTTATTTGTAGCGCTGGACTCCATTTATCTGAAAGTGGAACCACAAATAATGCATAGCGTATACAAGTAGTTACATGAAAACATTTTTAAGTAGCAACGCTTAAATGGTTATGAACGCAATATAAATGAGGCACTGCATGATAACAGGACTATAGAGCAGTAAACTTCTTCATTTAAGTATGCCATTTTTGTTGGAGATTCTTAAAGTCCCACTGAAGGCGTGTAACTGAAACAAACAATGTGCCAATTGAACATGGATGCCCTTGCTAAATGACATTGGAAACAAATTGATGTGGGGTTGACAGTCATTATGTGAACAAGGTTACAAAATTAACAAAGGGCAATAACTCTTAAAATTGAAAGAGGAGAATTGTGGTTCTTGTGCTATGCACATCCCTCAATGAGATCTACCTGCATATAAAGTTTCTTCTAGATTTTGAGATATGCTCCGGACACTACGTTAGCTTAAGTACACTGATTAATAAAGAGCAATATTTAAAGGGCTATATCTCCAAAGTGCCTAGTTTAATTTGCTGGTTATTGAACTTGGCCTCTATTTAATGCTTGAAATTGGCCTTTATTTTTCGCTAGATATTTTCTGAAAGTATGGTGTCCTGACGACACAAAAAAAGTGGAAACAAAACATTACGGACAGACTTGATGCACTGACTGACACACAGGAGAATTTGTTTGGCATTTTATTTATTTTTTAAATAAATATATTCTTAAAAAGAGTAAATGGGAATTGTTTTTGAAACATTCATATCTTAATGGGGAAATCACCTTAATCTGCCCCTTAAACAAAACATGTATTCTCATGTTTCTTTCCCTGAAAACTCTGTGTAAATTTGGAATTTCTCACAAAAAGATTGTTCTAACTGTTGAAAGAAACTTTGCTTTTGTTTGCCTGTTATTTCAACTATAAACATTTATTGAAATCAAAGTATGTGTAATCTTTAATATAACAAGCTAAGAATAATGTATGTAAGCAAATGTCATGTAAAAAGGGCTTGTGAAATCTTATTCCTCATATATATCACATTTTATTATGGCAAATCTTGTATTTTTAGAAAATATGAAGCCAACTGATTGTCCATATTATGAAAATATATTAAATTTGTAGTAAAACTTCACTTGTCAGAGTGTGTGAACATTAGTGTGCATCATAAATATAAAGGGATACAAACCTTTCAAAATATCCAAGCATATCCTTCCCACTTTATCTATGTTAGGATGATAAATTTTAGTCATAAATCTAACTTTAGGTGCTGACATGGGATACTCCTCTGGCAGAAACAGTTCTAGCTTGAAAACTCCATTCTCATATGGGGACTAAAACAAAAACAAATCCCTAACATAATCAAATGTGTAATTTCTAGTACACATTCAAAACATGACCAGCATAACAAAAGTTATATACTGGGACACGGCCATTGGAAATATCTTTTTGCAGGCATATAACCCCTATCCTTTTTTGTCACAGAATGCATTAAAATTATATATTCATCACATGTTCTCCAAATATCAAAGCACTTTGGAAGCATAATATAAGAATTTTCCAACTATAATTCAATTCTCAAGACATATTAATTAACGAACTTTTAAGGATAACAACAAACAACAAGAATATCAGTAAAACTGATGGATTTTTGGATGATGCACAAATGAACTCACTGTAGCAGAACAATTTGACAATATGTGCATGTCCACCCTGTGGGGATACTGCATATAAAGTTTCATAAAATTCGGATCATTTGTTCCTGTTATCTGACACAAAAACTTAACATTAATTGGAACATGTCACAATATTTATCAAAGGGCAATAACTCCCTGAAAAATTATAGTGTCTACATACACTACAGTCTACAAAGGGATGCTGCATAGCAAGATTCATCTAATTCTGATCATTAGTGTCTGAGATATTTCGCAGAAATGAAGTGGATATATGAATAATCAAAGGTAAACAAGTGCCTCAAAAATTATTGGATGGCGACAATCAGGGATCATATTTTCCCGCAACATCAATCGGTCTGGATTTAAATGGGGTAAAAGTATCCGAAAATTTACATCCAAAATCATGAAAAATTACGTTATAATATATGCCATTGATTTTGCCATTCATGATAATAAACGTACAAATTAAATTCCCTTAGGCATTACTTTTTTAAACGGAACATACAAGTTTTCCCAATTGATTTTATCATTTGCTATTTCATTGTTGTTTCGTGTGCTGTTTTCGTCCGACATTGTTTTGACAATTTGTCAACAATGTGCATGTCCACCATATAGGGATACTCCATATATTCCAAGTTTAATCAAATTCAAATCATTAGTGTCTGAGATCGGGAGTGGAAAGGAAAAATTATCAATCATAATTCCCAGAAAAATCAATGGACCTGACAAGGGGGCGTATGTCCACCCTATAAGGATGCTGCATAGTAAGTGTCATTACATTCTGATCATTAGTGTCTGAGATCTTGACCGGTTATGAAAATAGTGACAGACAGAAGGACGCACTGACATCCAGAAGAACAGAAACAATTTTTGAAAGGCCCTTGCCATCTCCATTCAATTAAAATAAGAATTCCGATAGACCGACAAAGCAGCAACTATATGCCCCCCCCCCCCTTTCGGTAAGCAAACAAATTAAGATTTTAGAGATATAGGGCTCAACAAGTTCACAACTGTGACTTTTAAATATTGAGAACTCCTTAAATTTTACATAAAACATCAACAATGATAAGTAAAATGATTTGCATCTTTTAAAGAAAGAATTTAAGGCCCGAGTCATTATGAAGTGTGATTAATAAATAAATAAAGAAGCTCTTACCCCCTCTGGCCCAGCTACCACGACATGGAAATATCTGGCATTTTGCTCATCAGGTACGGCATTTATACCTGGTACAGGCTCCTGCATTAGACGCTGGGTCTCCTGTGAAAGATAGTGTCATATGCAGTTGTTATAATATAAATCTTAATGAAGCAAGACATCCAGTATCGCCCTAAACCGCTTACCTTCGTTCAAGGTACAAAAATTGTCAATGACTTTACCTAGTTTTAAGCTTTTCACCAACATTAAAATATGACCTTTATAATACCAAGATAAACATTCTGACCATGTTTCATCAATATTGATTTATTAATGTGGCTTCTAGAGTGGTAATATGGTTTTTCTAAAATTTGAATTGGTGACCGATATATGATTTGCCAAGCGCATGATTATAGTCACCTTTACAAGTGGACAAGTTGAATTTTACATTTTACATAATGGGCATGCCAGATGTTTGATCAGATGTAAACTTGTTAGACATTTTGGACATCTGTTGGACATGAATGTTTGTTTCCAATGAATTAAAAAAAAAAAAATATTCAAAGATTGTGTCTGAAAGAGCCAAACTGTTTTGTCAGACGTAGTCTTTTTTGTCATTTGTCTGGCAGGAATCGCAGAGTCCAGAATTCTTTGCCTATGTTTCCTGCTTAAAAAGGCCAATAAAGACAATATATGGAGGATCATTATCTGTTCAGAACTAAATACTATAGGTGGTTGTTATTTATATACACCTACAATATTTGAGGTGACTTGTTCACACTCAGTGTGACTCACAATGTGGCAATATGTGTCGTGTTCTGAGAAAACTGCGCATAATGCATGTGCGTAAAGTGTCATCCCAGATTAGCCTGTGCAGTTTGCACAGGCTAATCAGGGCCAACACTTTCCGCCTAAACTGGATTTTCGCTAAGACTCTAGACATCATTCAAACAAAAAATTCCACAAAAGCGGAAATTGTCGTCCCTGATTAGCCTGTGCGAACTGCACAGGCTAATCTGGGATGACAATTTACGCACAAGCATTATGCCCAGTTTTCTCAGAACACAACACATAGGCCAATTTAAAAAAGAAATGTAATCAATTAAAAAAAAGAATGTTTTCTTTATATTAAAACAAGCAAAACTAGAAATGGCGCGGCAGAGGCCGACGCGTATCCCCACACCGAATGTTTGACCTAGGTGTGCCACAGGGTTGGTATTGGGGCCATGCATAGTCGAGATTGACCGTATTGTCATAGAGAAGTTCAGTATCAATTAGAAGTGAATTGGTGTAGAAATGAAGAAGTTATAGTAAAGGCAATTTTGGGTGGGTGTGACCTATGTGGGCAGGGCGCCCCAGGGTTGGTAATGAAGCCATGCATAGTTGAGATTGACCGTATTGTCATAAGAGAAGTTCAGTATCAATTTGAAGTGAATCGGTGTAGAAATGAAGAAATTATAGTAAAGGCAATTTTGGGTGGGTGTGGTCTATGTGGGCGGGGCGCCCCAGGGTTGGTAATGGGGCCATGCATAGTTGAGATTGACCCTAATGTCATAAGAGAAGTTCAGTATCAATTTGAAGTGAATCCGTGTAGAAATGAAGAAATTATAGTAAATGGCAATTTTTGGTGGGTGTGGCCTATGTGGGCGGGGCGCCCCAGGGTTGGGAATGGGGCCATGCATGGTTGAGATTGACCGTATTGTCATAAGAGAGGTCCAGTATCAATTTGAAGTGAATCGGTGAAGAAATGAAGAAATATATTATAGTAAAAGGCAATTT
>VMBQ01002569.1:0-35065 GCA_007657795.1 Dreissena rostriformis | reverse complement strand
GTGTTCACAGCAATATGTGTAATAAACAAAAACTAAATAAAAGCATAGGATTTTAGTTATCCAACAAAATTGTATTTAGGCCAAAAAGAAAAATAGTTGTGTTTCAGGTCACCTCCTGAAAAAAAGTAGGGTCGGTAGGTAGGAAAAACTTATTATTATTTAAAATTCTTTTTATTTTTCATGTTTTCCATAAATCAGTGTAAAGTGTTGAACACTGTTCTAATATCTAAATATAGCAGTTTGGATCAGTTATATCAAATATTTGTTGTTAGATATTTCACACAATGTTAACTCTTTACCATCTGAAGGTGAAAATTTTCATTTTGCTGCAGACTACTTTTAGTTCTTTAAAATTGTGAAAAACCTTTTATATGTAAATAGTTCTAAAAAGTAATGTTGCAAACGGAGGTAGTACTTTTGATAGTATATATTTTCTCCATTAAGTTTATTTGAACGTCTTATTTTAAACAATAACGACATTTAGAACAATACCGGTAATTATTGACCAAGCTGTTGCATTTGCACATTTGTATCTTTTTTTGTCAAAACATCGCAGTCTAACACTGCTGATCATGTTTTCACAATAACCAAAATTTAATCCAGTCTTGACCAGATTTTCCAGTAAATCAGTACACAGTACATTCGACAGTGTATACACCCACGCTAATTTTCGAGCGCTTTTAGACAAAGACTTGACAGGAAAATACATGAGAAATAGAAGTTGATAGCGTAAGCGTCGAGTAAGCAATAAAATAGGAAAAATCATTACACGCACGCTTTACATGCGTTACATGGCATGACGTTGTACTTTGCCACATTGTTTTCGCACGCTTTTTGTCGGGGCAAAGGAAATGCTTGTGGACATTATATTTAAAGCCATTACAATCACCGTAAGCACAGTTGCCAAATCAAAATGGCTGACACGCAGCGAAAAACAACGATTAAATTGAAAATTTTCACATGAAATATTTTGTTCTGCTCTACATTTGTATAAAATATGCACTCCCTACTTGAAGAAAAATTCGGCAGGTAAAAAATTGCGTATTATATTCGCGTATTTACGGTTTATAAAAAGCGTTCTCGGCGACGGGATGTTATTTTGCAGGTCACAATACAATAATTCTGGTAATCGCCGAATTCGACCGGACGGAGATGGAAAAAAATCGCCGAACTCCGAACTCGACGGGGAAAAATTAACAAAAAAGGCAAATATTGGATAATAAGTTTTTGGGTCGGCCCCAAAAAGATTGGGTCGGTCGGGTGACCGGAAACACAACTATTTTTCTTTTTGGCCTTATTGAACAGTGTTGTAAGTTGATCTCTCTAGACTCTATAACAAGTATTATTACCGGATGGAGTGGGTTAGGTCCAAGACTGACATAGTTACAAATGTTACAGAATTATAACTTTAATTCGGGCTAGTTAAAATTGATTCGGGCTAGTGAAATTTCCAAGCTGGTAGCCCGATCGGGCTAGTGCCTCAAAAAAAATAATGCCAAGACTGGTTCCGTCCTCAGGTCAGGCACATTATTTCTCTTTTTTTTCCTTATAAAAATATTCAAAATGAAATATTACAGTTTTGTTGATTAATGAATGTATTGATATTTTTCATATTGTGCAATTTGTGGCGCAACACACATTGTTTTTGTGACAGTCAAACTGTCAAGACAATTACTTGACTGTTGATCCTAAGTAATATAATTGACATTTCACATTCAAATAGGGTTGAATTGGCCGTACTTTTATAATACGTCTCGGTAGACCTCCTGCCATTCAGTCTTGTGGTTGTTCACTTCTTTTTCTGTCAGAAAAAAAGTTAAATAAGCCAAAATCGGTGCAATGGCGGAAATTTACAGTTTTTGTCTCCCTTTTAAAATATCGAATAAAAGAGTCGATGTCGTCTGTGCGGTGGTACAATAAGTACACGCGCTTCTCACCTATCTATATATCTATCAATACTGTTTTAACTCCCCTTTCGGGTATTATTGACCTATGCGACCAGGGTTCAATCCCATCTCCCATCGCATGTGAGTTTCGTTGATGGTCACCATACCAGACATAGAAAGATAAGATTTATTTTGAGTCTGCAAGGCAAATACAGACAACATAAGGCCTTAAGGCTTTTGAACAGACTATATTTTGTATAAACATGTGTATAAATGAAACAAATGTAAAACAGCTAAATATGGAATAAAATATGGAATAAAATATAGCAATATTAATTTAAGTTCATAAATATGATTTGCATTCTACTGGTCTTTATATTACTAAAAAAAAAAACAAAAAAAAACACAACATGTTGTGCAGGAAGCCACTGATCTGGATCTATACGTAGAAGCACAAAAACGTGGGACCGCTAAAAAAAATGAGTAAAAGCGAAATATCAGCTCGAATCAGATTCGAAGTGAACTGATCAGCAGCTTCCGCACAATAAAAGGTTGAATGTACACATACGCACACATAAACACTACAAGCAAAGCAAACTGAAGGTAATTATAGATATATACAGCTAAGTTTCCTTCGGATACTACCCCCGACAGCACAAGACCACCTCAAATATAGATTACCTGTCTGTCAATTCATTAAAACAAAAAATGATTGGATATTGTACACCTCGCCTTCCTACTTTACTTACCAGTCTCGAGAAGGTTGGGATACATTTTTAAGTAAAGCTGCAATTTCCAGCTATTAAGTTTTCACTGAAAAAAAATCTTCCATTCTAGCGTGGTTTTGTAGTGTGTGGTAAGACTGGAGTACCCAGAGGATACCAAACATGCCCGGTATGCTGGCCATCAAACAAACTCACATGCGCCGGGGTGGGAATTGAAACCGAGTCGTCTAGATGGGAAGTGCGTGTATCCACCACAGCGCTAACCGGACAACCTTAAAGTTTGACCCACTCCCCCAAATCCCTTCTATTTTATTTTACTGCACACATGCAGAGGAATGGGTGAAGTAAACCATTGATAATACAGCTGAGAGATGATAATAAGATGAGATATTTTGTAGGACAGATATTACCCCTTCGAGGGACACATTCGTATTGATGAAATGATAAAATGAGCTTTTAAAAACTCACTTTTCCCAAGCCCTGAACTAGGTTGAAATTTTTAGACAGTTACACCTTCGTTAATGCTTCATTCAACAATGACTAAAGAAAAAGTCTGGACATTTGAACAGCAATTTCAAAATATATATTTTTATTGTATCTACAATGTTTGAATATTATGTTTAATTTACTTTCTTGTCACGATTGAGCACTAAACGACTTATAAAAACATTTAAGAAGTTTCGGCGTTCTCACTTTTAACGCGAGCCCGCTCCGTAAGTTTTATTTCATTCAAAATTAAAGTCACAAAACGTATAAATTAGCCGTAATTTAATGCTTAGTTATTTAAAACTACGAAAATAGACTAGCACATGTTATTAAATACATTATATTTTAACTTAGTTCATATGTAGGCGTTAGGTCGCGTATTCCGTGACTAAACTACCGGTAACTTTATGATCTACGACGATGCAATAACTCGGAAATTCGGCGGATTACCTGAGGCAATGTGTCTGGGCCGCACATTCCTCAAACACAGAGACCTGATTTAAGTATGGGATTGTTTTTGTTTGAATCTAATTCTTAAGTATTTATTCGCCTTTCATTCACGAATGACGTTATTCGGCTAAGATTTGCATTGCGCTGAGGGTGTTGAGAAGTGTATATGACACTATTTTAAAAGACATTTCGCGAACACCTGTAGGATTGAGAATGTGTCAGTAGAAACTGATACACATGAATTGTGTCAATGACCATTGACAGACGTAACAATAAAGTAAAATATTACGATTCATTCAGTAAAAGTGAATTAATGTGAAAATATTGGGAATTGATTGGGCGAAGTTGTTTCACTTTTGTATACGGATTATTGATGTGTATACGTATACATTCAAAATGATACAAGCGTTGATGATACTACTATTAGCTTGTTACGCTGGTAAGTTTTAACCCTTTGCATGCTGGGAAATTTGTCGTCTGCTAAAATGTCGTCTGCTGAATTTCTAAAATTAGCATTTTCTTCGAATTTTTTTCAAAGAATACTATCAGAATAGCAAACAGTTTGGATCCTGATGAGACGCCACGTTCTGTGGCGTCTCATCTGGATCCAAACTGTTTGCAAAGGCCTTCAAAATCCGGTTCCAGCGCTCAAAGGGTTAAGGTCCATCGTCTTTACCGAACAAACGATAGGTCTATCCAATATGTATCAGATTTACTAACAGGGACTTGCTTAAATTATACCAACATCATTTTTACATCCATAACAGTGAATAGTAATTCAGATGTCAAATGAAAAGATTAATTTGTAAAAAAAAACAACAACGTTGATTTAGAATATGAATACCTATTTGCATGAATAAAATATACATTTATAAAAATTAAGCTCTATATTAATATCACCTCCTAGCATATGACTGTGAAATATCTGCGTTAGGAACATACTTGATGAAAATCTACTATGTAAAAAAGTCCCCGTGTATAGAGGATATGGTGTCCGTCTAGCGACAGGAAGGTCACTGGTTCGATCCCAACTGTGGGAGAATTCTTTAGACTGATAACACTAAGTACTGGTTCTACCCAGGAAATGGACTCAAGAGCGTTTCAATAAGCCCTAGGCGTTCGATGCAATAGTTCATTCATAAACAGGCTTATACTGAACATTCTTGATGCAAATGTACTATGTAGGGGCGTCCCCACAATGTAAGCAGACCTACATGTTCGCCGAGTTGCCCGAGGATGCCCCGGTCGGCTCCCCCGTGCTCTCCGTGGAATGTACGAGTAAAAGCGGCAACGCGAGCGCGCTCTCCTACTCCATTGTCAATGGCAACGCACAGGACAAGTTTTACGTTAACGTCAGCGACGGCGTAGCACGTGTGTATCTCAACCAGAAGATAAGCTTCGAGTCAAGAACGGATCGATTTCATGTAGGAACTCTGTATTTTTGTAGTTTTTTAGGTTAACTTCTTTACAATCGTCTTATATAAATAGAAACGCATGCTTCCCGGTATCAATTAATAAGCCGTTGTTATTATTTTTTATTTATTTTTCTTTAACAAATGTTATTGTATCTATCGGCATATCTGCTTCGAAGCCGTTATTTCAAATGTCATTAAGCCCAAGTCTCACTATTGCCGTTAGAGCCCCGGTCCATCCCGGTTTGCTAACGCCGGTCGACCGGCGTGAACCGGGATGATTCGTCGAAATTGTTTAACGTGATCACACTTTTTCCCGGTGCCGCCTCGGTTGAAGCCGGTCAACAACCCGGCAGAGTCCCGGTCAACCCCGGACTAGCTACGGTTTATCCCGGTGAAGCCCCGGCAGAGCCCCGTTTGTCGCCGGAAATGCCCAGGTGGAGACCCGGTGAAAGCCGGCAGCGACCCGGCAGAGCCCCGGTCTACCGTAACTCCGCCGGTACTCATCGGGGCTATACCGGCATCAGACCCCGGCAGAGCTACGGCAAAGCCCCGGTTTAATCGCGGTCGTCGCCGGTAATGCCCAGGCGCAGCCCCGGTGAATCCCGGTGGCGTCCCGGCAGGGCGCCGGTTTACCGATGTACCGTAGCTTTACCGGGACTTTGCCGGCATTCACCGGTGCTCCACCTGGGCACCACCGGCGACAACCTGGGCGTTGCCGTAGCTCTGCCGGGGTCTGTATGGGCCCCGGTGGAGCTTCGGTGCAGTCCCGGTTTCTCCCGGTGCCGCCCCGGTTGTTCCCGGTGCCGCGCCGGTCGTTGCCGGTCCCTCCCGGTGACTCCTGGTTCATCCCGCAGGTATTTAACATTTTAATACTTACCCGGTGGAGCCCCGGTTGTCCCCGGTCGTCCCCGGTTCATCCCGGTCGTCCCCGGTGGAGCCCCGGTTCATCCCGGTAGAGCCCCGGTTCATCCCGGTAGATCCCGGATCACGCACCGGGGCTCCATTGGCATCGTAGTGAGACTGGGCCTTACAATCTATGTTTAAAACAAAAATAAATTCGTTGCAACTTCCATTAAAAGCGTACAATTTGAATCGATATAAATGTATTACTGTTAAAAATAATATCTAACAACTGTGACCGTAAAATTGTCACCCCAAGTAATACATCATAGTATGTCTCGCAGCTGACCTTTGAGATCTCGGACGAGAGCGAGAACGAAAGCTCCTACACGTCCTATACCCTGGACATCCAGGTGGTCGGCGTTAACGATTACGCGCCGCTCTTCCTCTTCTCGCCCTACAACGTCTACGTGAACGAGGACCGGCGGCCCGGCGCCGTCGTCGCCAACCCCATTCCGTACGACTTCGACAAGGGCACCGACGGGGTGACCACCTCCACCATTATAGGTACTGAGACGGCACATTCGTTTTATATATATAATAACCCAGTAATTTTTATATACAAGTAAAAAGTAAGACTCGTAATCGTATTAATCAAATTCTAGTACTACTTTTTGTATGACTGAATTCGCAGGAACCGTGGGACATAGTTGCCCATAAATAAAGTAGCTCAATATTTTCGAGAAGAGCCCTACTAGTTAAGCTTCTGTTATATCCATAAATACTTATAACTGCGCAATTACATGGGTATAGTCTTAAGTTATTAAACTGCGAATCCTCGCAGTGCTGTTGATTTAAAATTCAAACATTTCCCGTAAAAAAGATGCCGAGTAATTTTCCTCAAAATTAGTCGTCGTTCGCTTCGCTTATGAAAATTATAGTGTAAACCAAAGTACATTTGGTTCCTATCATGCACCCAGACGGCAACGACGCGATGTTCTACATGGATCCCCGTACTGCCGCCGTCTACCTGCGTGACCGACTGGACTACGAGCGGACCTCGGATTACGTCATCACCATACAGGTCACCGACGACGGCATGCCGACACGGCGTTCCTCGACGGCGTTACTCAACGTCCATGTGAAAGACGTCAATGATAACCCGCCGGTACGTATACCGGTTGAATTATGCTTTTATAAATGCATCGGAATGTGTTTTTTTTTTGTCTGCATGCGTTTACAAGTTAGGGCTTGTATGTCTTCATTAGCAAACAAATGTATAGGTCTTACTGATAAATTGACGTTTACACTCGCATTTTTGTACGGTAATATTATTTCTTAAAAATACATAAAACTTATTTTTAATGCTTCATTATATCTAACAAATCCGCTTCCTAAACTATCAGCCAATGTGATAGGGACATGTGTTAGCGCGTCTTATTCGAAGGTAGCAGATCCTTTGTTGTACAGGTCTGCGAGGACACGTTCCTAGCTGTCCACTTTGACGAGCGAACTCAGGCGGGCTCAGTGGTAGCAACCATCAAGTGTTCAGACGCGGATTCCGGAAATAATGGCCGACTGTCTTACACAATTACACAAGGTATCTTACAATATAACGGTTAACAAAAATATGTATCACACATTTTAAATGTAGACTAATCAATTAAGGGCTAATAATATTTTGGGACTTTACAATCAGAGTCATTATAGGTCCACAGTGTGGCCTTAAGACCTACCGTATTCCTTCGGAATTAAATGCATACATAATTGTTTCATACCATAAACACGTTTATGCTTCTGACTCCCAAATTTGATATCGGGTAAAGGCAGCGTTATAATGAAACAAACACTGCTACATGTTCATTCACTGTTTGGTTGCAACTTTAGGGGACTTTACAAAGTTCCGCCTGCAAGGTTCGAACCTGGTGTTGGACAAGATGATAGACGTGGACAGGGAGTCGCCGACATGGCGCGTGTCAGTTCTGGTGCAGGACCGGGGCGAGCCACGCCTCTCCACCCTCGTGGATGTCTCCATCTTCGTCGTGGACGTGGACGACAACGCGCCGGTCTGGGCGCCTCCCGAGAATGGGCACTACTCCGTGGGTGGGTATCGTATAGAACGATCACAAGTACAATTTAACCATAGACATTTCTGACCTGTCGAACTGTAACATGCTGTTTCATGGATTGCGCTCATTCTAAACATGCCGTTACCTGGATTACCCCATATCTACATCTGACTATAGCAGCCACCTGCATACAGCAGCCACTTTGACCACTTCCCTTGACTGGCTGCTGTACAAAGGTAGGACTGTATACAATACGCCGATAAAAATATGCTTTTAAACCATATATGAAATTATTGGTAAAGATGTTAAGTACCCCGGTAATACTTATGCAGTCATGGTTACTTACTGCTAGTCATATGAGATATATTCCATACTGCGATCATTAGAGAACTAAGTCGATAGTCTGCTGTGGTTCTTTCAGATCTGGAGGAGCACGCGCCGGTTGGACATCACGTGATCAAGGTGTCCGCCAGTGACCTTGACACCAATGTCAAGGACTCGGTTATCATGTACTACATCGATGACTACAGTCGCTTCTTCACGATAATATCTACTACCGGTATGGGCGCCATGTATTATATTAAAATATTGTACATGACTGACACTATATCCACCTGTCTGTTTTATATCATTCATTAACGTAAACTCTGTGTACCATTAAGTAATTTCATTACCGGAAAAGTATAGGCCTTACTAAAATTCAGTAAAACTAATTTTAGAAATAATATTTTCATAACTAATGATAAAATTATAAGTATGACCTTACATCCGTCAATCAATAAATAATTTCATCATCCATTTTTAGGTGACATTTATTTACGTGAGTCCATCGACAGAGAACATGTGTCTAACTTTCTGCTGCCCATTTCCGCCGTCTCTACCAATCAAATAGACCGGATAGCCACCGTTGTGAATATCAGCATCGTAGATATCAACGACAACCAACCCAAATTTCTTAAGGTATGGTCACAAAACAATATTTCAAAATGATTTTTTTATATTCTGTTAATGTCAATGTAAATTCTTTTATTTTTTATTTGAATCCTGTTTTATGTCCAAATATTTATCTTTAATGCGTTGTACCAACGGCTATTAAGTGCATCATTCCTTCTTTTCCTTCTGACGTGCATAAATATGTCAATGTCATTTATGTTTTATTTGAATCCTGTTTATGACCAAATATTTGTATTTATTGCGTTGCCCCCTAAGTGCATCATTACGGCTATTAAGTGAATAAAAAGCGCGGATGCTTCACACGCCGCACTAACGAATGCTATTGGTTCAAAACGCTGAACATCTGTTTACAGGTGATGTCAACTTTATTTCAATTTGATATATTTATCGTGTATCGCACACGATCTCATCCAATAATGATTCAACGATTCAACCATAAAAACTGTTAGTGGATTAAGTGAATGACACCACACCATTAGAAACGTGCACAAATGTGAAACTGCAAGTGTGACTCATACATCAACCATCAACATATCAATACAACAAAACGAACATCCCTGTCTTTATCACGATTTAATACTATTTTTTTCACATTCTTCGAGACACATCAATTAGGTTGAATAGATTGAATTTTAAGATTTTTTTTATCGAGTACACATAAATAGGTGATCAATAAAGATATATTCCTTTTTTAACCTTACACATACTATGCTCAAATGCGTTCAAATTGCTACCGTGATGTCCATGTATGTAACCATACATTTTATTGGTCATTGTCATTCAATCTATATCCATACACCGTTTGTCACAGTACGCAAATTACGTATAATAGTTAGTGATTTCCGTCTTCCAGGACGTGTTTCACTTTTCTGTACCAGAGAACCAAACACCGAGCAGCCATATTGCCAACGTGACTGCCATAGACAGCGACAAAGGACCCAACGGCGAGGTCGTCTACAGAATACTAGGTACGAAAACAGGTTCAATAAACTTCATTAAAAGACATATATTATAACCGACAGAACATGAATATATGATAAGAAAATCAGAGTCCAGTAACATGGCTACACAATCCGAAACCCCTCCTTACTGAAATTTTCTTTTGATATATATATTTTTTTATAACATTTTGAAACACGTGTGGCATCTTACGGGCAGCTTTCACAAAAGCATGCACAACGGGTTATAGGAACTTTTGACATATAATGGCATTGTTTTACAGGTCAAATGACGGTGTGGCTGATTAATGACAAGACCGGTATGCTATCTCTGGCTGGAGGTCTCGACTATGAAACTCAGCAGATTCATACTGTGGACATTGAAGCGTCTGACAGGGGACACCCAACACGGTCCTCCATGTGCACAGTTATCATAACCGTTGTACCCGTGAACGAGTTTGAACCAATCTTCAAAGACATTGGCCCTGTCGCTATACCCGAAGACGCCATTATAGGTAAGATCTTATAAGAACATGGTACTGCCATAGTGACACATAGTTTTTACCTTCAGATAATTACAAGGCGGTTTGCTATATACTATAATATCAGTTATAATATATTTTTCTTTTATACATTAAATATGTTATAAGAATACGTTAATATGAGTTATTTTTATTTATTGGTCATATAACTGTTAAATCCAGTGTGGGTCCGAAACTAACACTGTATAGTGTTTGCTGCGGAAAATACATTATAAATACATGTAAACAAACGGATTTTATATTTAGCATTTAGTCTGCGTAGGCTTGTAAATGATTTATGTTTCCAGGACAGTCTGTGTTCCAAGTTCAAGCTACGGATAGAGATGTTGGGCCAGACGGTGAAATAATATACAGTCTTAAAAACCACGACGATCATTTTGTTCTAGAATCAAGAACAGGAATTTTGAGATTGATCACCGCATTAGATCGCGAGACACTAGCAAATCTGAATGTCACAATTGTAGCAACGGACATGTCTGAAACAACGTCAAAATCTACATCAATATCCGTGAATGTTGTTGTTTTAGACAGAAACGACAACCCGCCTTCGTGCCATACAATCTATTACGCCACACAGCTATCGTCGCCCATACAAAGCGGTGACGTTGTGATGACCTTGACCTGCACAGACGCGGACTCGCCGACCAACGCAAAACTTTCGTATGTGATAATCTCAGGGAATACTAACAACGATTTTACTATGTCGTCGAATGGGAGTGTGATTGTAGCCAGGAAGCCAGCATCCGCTGAATATCATCTACAAATAAGCGTTGTTGACAGTGGGAATCCTTCGCTGAGCGCTCAGGTTTTAGTGTTTATCTTGAGCGGCGGAAACGTGTCGTTTGTAAATCTTCCACACACTGTTGGGACGCTGGAAAATGTAACCATTGGGTCCCAAATATTCCAGTTACAGTCTTTAAGTGTATCTCAGCAAGTTGTATATGAAATACAAAACATTTCTTCAAACGGGAAAATGATGCAATCTGAAGCCCCGTACTTTAAAATTGACAAATTATCGGGGAAATTGTTTTTGTGGCGTCCACTCGACCGAGAAGTTCAAGCAAATTTTGCAATTGTTATAAAAGCAACAGAAATTGTAAGCACTCATGAAGTTGAAGATGTATTGTATATCTACATTCAGGACGTTAACGATAACAGTCCGTTGTTTACAAAGTCAATTTATGAAGTCTCAGTTACTGAAAACATTGCTCGAAACAGTCATGTTCTTACTGTACAGGCGAATGATTTGGATATAAATGAGAACGGTCTGGTCTCTTACGCAATAACGGCAGGTAATGACCAAAACACATTCACAATTGATAGCCAAGGCAAAATATATACAAACACTGCTCTCGCTCGTGAAGTCAATGATATATTTGCACTTATTGTCACTGCAACTGACGCTGGATCACCAAAACGTAACACAGGAACTACAACCGTGCTTATATCAATAACAGACGCTGATGATTACCACCCAGCGTTCATAAATATGGGGTCGAATCAAGTACTCCACTTAAACGAAGACACCCCTCTTGGTGCTAAAATCTTCGTCATGAATGCAACGGATATTCATGAAAACAATTATTTACGATACAGTATTTCGAATAAATCACAACAACACTTTATAATTGACAGCATATCCGGTGATATTTTCTTGATTCGGCTCCTTGATCGCGAACAACAAAACTCGCATGATATTGTGGTATCAGCGTCCAGTCCACAACGAACTGGCACAGTGACAGTCACAATATCAGTTTTTGATGTCAACGATAATCAACCCACGTTTTCATCGAATCTATACAAGTTTGACGTTGAAGAGACAAGTGCAGTAGGTACTGTAGTTGGTGTGATGACTGTGAACGACGCTGACGATGGCCAAAACGGCAATGTTAACCTTTATATCAACAAAGGAAATTCCAATAATTATTTTGATTTAAGAAAAATAAATGCTAACGTTTCTGAAATATTCATAAGATCAATGTTGTTCACTTCAAGAATGGAAACAGAATATCTGTTACAACTCGTAGCTACGGATACAGGCGAGATCCCTAGGTCTGCGACAGCATTTGTTCTAATACTTGTTCGCCCTGAACACAAAAAACCAATGTTTCCTGCAAATCTGGAAATAATTCATATTCCAGAAAATGTTCATATTGGTCGACCTGTCTATGATGCAGACGCAACGTTTCTTGGTGCTCGCGAAGGTATTGGAAGAGACGTTATGTACTTTATTAAACATGCAGATGTGCAAGATATGTTTTTCATAGACAGAGAATCTGGCGAGCTCACTGTTACACGCAGGATTGAAACGAGCAAGGATGGGTTCATGTTTATGGTGAAAATTGAGGCTCATAACATATACGATCCTGAACTGACAACTGAAATGACTCTTCAGTTTGAAATTGATGACATAAATGACAATAGTCCATTATTTTCTAATTCACAATACACTTACATCATACCAGAAGACACACCTGCGAGAAAAAATATTGCAACAGTATCAGCCTCGGATAATGATAAAGACCAAAATGCATATTTGGAATATGGCCTCGTCGAAAGTGAAGACTCAAATGATTTTGTCATTGATACGTTTACAGGTGTTTTGAGTTTAAAAAACACCGTAAATTACGAAATAAGTAAAAGCTACCATTTTGATGCAATCGCGTATGACCACGGATCTCCGTCATTTACTGCAACAACTAGTATTGTAGTTGAAATTATTGATGTCAACGACAATAGTCCGGTATTTCCGGTAAATGATCCTATCATTTATGTGCGAGAGAATAATAATATCGAAAAGGTTATCCATCATATTAAAGCTACCGACGAGGATGCTGGTGCAAACGGAGAAGTTTCTTTTAACATTATTCATGGAAATCAAAACGGTACTTTTGTTTTGGAAAGCAGAACTGGGGTATTACGTCTCATGCAGAAGCTTGATCGAGAAACTACGAGTGAATACACGATTGTTATCGAAGCTCGTGACCATGGAACTCCTTCCCGATCAAGTAACACCACACTGAATATTATTGTTAAAGATTTAAACGACAACGCTCCTAAGTTCTCACAAAGTCACTATACGACTAGCGTTGATAGAAATTCGACGATAGAAACTCGGCTTTTGACGCTCAATGCACATGACGCAGACGAGGGTATGAATGCGGAATATGATTTTCATATTGTAAAGGGTCCGCAAGGAATATTTCAGATTGATCCAAACTTTGGACACGTTTATGTTTTGTCTGATCTGCAGAGCTTTGAGAATTCGGCTACATTAACTGTTTCTGTAAGAGATCGCGGGTACCCACGACTAAGCAGTACTGCAGTTGTATCTATCGATATCAGACCGCCTAGGGCTGCGACAAAAGAGGATTTTACTTTTTCCATCTCCGAATATGCGGTACCAAACACATTCGTTGGAAATATTGCTACTGGTTTTACTTCAAAATATGTGATCGAAAGCGGTAATTTCAAAGATAAGTTTAGGATAACAGAACGAGATGGAAGTATCTTTGTTAACGACACGTTAGACCGTGAAGAGTATTCACATTATTTCCTACAGATTCGAGCAACTTTAAGTTCCAACCATTCGCTACAAAAAGATGTAATTGTAAAAGTTATTATCGAAGATGAGAATGACAATTCTCCTGTTTTTGAAAAGGAGTTTTTCAATATTTCTGTACTTGAGCACAGTCCTATAGGTCTCACACTGGCCACCATAAGAGCGTATGACACGGACGTAGGGTTGAACGCTAACATAACGTATGAGATAGTGAATAATTCAAAAGATTCTAAATATTTCTGGAAAATTACAAATGACGGTTCTTTAGTTGTCACAAACACCATCATTCATGAACGAGTGAATAGTTTTTTGTTTACCGTAGTTGCCACGGACGGTGGTCAACGTCCAAGGTCGGGCGTAACGCTGCTGTTAATTAACGTATTGGATATCATTGACGATACGTCTGATCACTCCGCCACACAACAGCCTGCTGTTATAAACTTTGAGATGCCGATATATGCGTCTCCGGGTTACGAGGTTGGTTGTTTGACGCCGGATATGATTTTATTAAGCAAAACTGACTTGAATATAAAATTCATAATGCAAAAGAGTGAAGGTCGATTTGAAATAAACGAAAATTCTGGTTGCATCACTTTAAAAACATTCCTGGAAATAAAAAGCGATATGAATTTTCTGTATTGGGTTGCCGCAAAAACGGATCCACCCGAAATATCGACTGGTAGAATGACTCTGGTTCGGATTGACATTCTTGTTCCACACAAGCACGTGGTCGTGCTTACACACAGTGTGCCATTGGACATCTTAGAACTGAATCGGTAAGCCGCGTTGTATACCGGTATTCAATTTACCGGGTACATCCATTGCTCATCGTTCTGTTGACGAATGTATGTCATGATTAAGGATATTTAATTGAAAAGGGAAATGCAAAAGTAAAAATAGAACTTTAACGAAATTGTTCCTTTGATGATCTTAAGATTGATAACGATTTGAAGATCAGACTTATGTTAAGCAAACGTTACAATGTATTTTACGAAGCACGATTATACCATTCAAAACAAACTAGTGTAATTGAACGTTGTTGGTGTTTAGAAAAAACCTCCTCGCAAGCCTTCAGCGCATATTTCCGCGAGACGAGCCCAAGATTTGGAAGTTGGAGGCCATAGATAGTCCACACAGGCGAAAGCTACTTGTCGTCGGAGGGTATTGTGAAACATGTGTTCTATTACTGACGTGTGTTCTATATTAGGGTATTTTGTTGCGCGTATTTTGTCTTTAGAGAAATAGATGATAGGTACTATGTCTCATTACGTTAATATTATTTGGTTGTAAAGTTTAACAGTTCGGGTATCAGAAAATTCAGAATCTGTAATAACACTTTTCAATTAGTTTTCATTATTGTGATGGAAAAACGTATTTCTGTTTAAGGTCAAAGGCGTACGTCTTTGTGGTAAGAGGCAACCGTACAAACTCCGTCGGTGATATTGAAAATACGAAAAAGTATATTTTGCAAGACGAATTGCTTGACAGACTGACAACGCCGGATGGCGATGTATCTCCTGACCTCACTACTGAAGACTTTGATGCATATCCGGTCTTGAGTGTAAAACCGTACGATGAACCGGAAGGGTTTGGAAATCTCTGGATCAACACAGATATGGGCAAAGCGGTGCTTGGTGTAGTTCTGGGATTTGTGGTGTTCGGAATACTGCTGGCGGTCGTTCTGCACGATATCAAGACCAACAAAAATAGAAAGTAAGGCGTTCTTAGGTTCACAAACTGGTCCATAATTATTCGTTTCTAAAAACGCCGTTATAGAGAAATAAATTGAAATAGATAAATAAATATGTTACTTTTACTTGAAGCTTAAAAAATAAGTGCAAAACAATGGTACGGCAATGGTATGCGAAATGTATTCACCAATATGAATATGCATTAACCCATGGTGGACAACCCATTTTTTATTTAAATAAGTCTTTTGCAGATTAGGACCCAAGAAATTATCTAATACGCCGTTGCAACTTGACCTACGTAAGTAGTTCGATCAGCAAATTCCTATGTTTAATACATGTTTACGTATATACAAGAATAATATATTTCGTAAAACAAGCATGCATTCTCTAGGTTGTGTTTACTCGTGCGCATGTTTTATTATTGTGTAAAAAAGAAAGGTTCACAAAATAACTTCTTACATTACAGCACCAATATTTTACACAAATGGACCAAAAGACAACAACTTAAGAAGATGCGTAAGTTCGCGTTTTAGTAATTGTTTTTGTACTAATATTACTTTTTATTATAAACAGCGTGTTAATACCACTTGTGCCATTCGTTTGCAATCTCTCTTGTAAGTGTTGTTGTGCCTTTGTCTAATATTTTAAAATACAATTAAGCCATTTTGAATAACATATTTGTATGATGAAGCGAACTTTTGCAAATATTAGTTTATTTTAAACTCATTTGTGTATCAAAGACATGTACACTGTTGGGAAATCCCAACTATTCTCTCCAGCTTTGTTCATATTATGACATTTTTTTCTGCAACGAAATCATGTAAACGTGTAGGTATCAGCTGGGCATTTACAATAGATTTGTCGTTATGAATAGCAAACAAGTTATAAACATTTTATTTATGTTACTATTTTATAACAGCTAGTAAATATATTTTATTTAACCGAACTCGTTGAAATCCATAAGTTGGTTTAAGACTGAGAAAAGTAAATGTTGCAATTTATTCCTGTATACTGTATGTTTCACGAATTAATTTTAAATCATTTAGTTTTTTTTTATTTCATTGTAATCAAGTGTTTTAACAACCTACTACGCTGTTGCTTTTTTATATTCAAACTTAATTCAAATATATCTTTCCTAAAACATATTACTCATACATTTTATTATTTCAACAGAATAACATACACTAGTATATTAATGCAATCATGGTAATAACCTGTTGAAGAATTTTCAAGAGTTTATTTTGTCTTTTAAAGGTTCCTGCTGACATAAAAGAATTGTATAAACAAACGTTTTTTTTTTTGTGCCTGAATACCTCTATTAACAGTAAATATGTTTCAACATCCTAATACTAAAACTAATTCTGTGGTAAAAAAGCTCAATACTAAATGCTTGCTAATTCAAAAAACAAGGAGTGCTTGATGAATGTTTTAAAGCTGTTTAACGATTTAAGCCTTTCATTGGCGATTGGATCTTAATTTTTTGTCAAAACCACATGCAATAAAAAATTATGCATCTAACAGAAAAAAAAAGAGAATTGAACCAGATAAAATTGCAATAAACAACATTGTGTACATATATTTTCTATATAATCCGGCAGGACTGTTACAGAGATTAACTGATGATGACTTTTGAACGCTGACTTCTTATATAAATCCAGTCATGACACATTGATAGAAATATATTAACTATCCTTTTAAAAGTCGAAAAAAAAGGATGAAAAATACATACCGGTACATATGTTGACCTTAAATATTCCCACTCTGTTGGCACTCTTCACATTTCCATCCGTTACAACCGATTGATTGTTATGAAATGATAAATAAAAACCGTTTAACACCAAAAGTGTGCCGTTCCACAATAACATTTACAAAATGTGTAAGAGAAGTCCATGTGATTGTATCATCCTATATCAAACTATCCTGCACTGTTGTACATGTGTTGGGCAGCAAGTGTGAACTTAGCCACATACTGAAACAGTACAATATTCCTTTATCCAACTTTTCATTATTATTATTCGCAATAAGATAACTTACGAGACCATCGGTCCATTTTTTAGCTCGGCTATTCATCGAATAGTTCGACATATACTAATACCCTTCTTGTCGGCATTGGCGTCGCCGTCTGCGTCTGTGTTATACTGAGGTTATGTTATGGTAAACGTTCAATATCTCCTTAGCACTGTTTCTCCTACATTTATTAAATTGAAATTTCGCGCATGTTTTCTGGGTTATTGTGTGATGTCACTGACTAATTTCCATAACTCTGAACCGCAATTTAGGAGAATTTTGCCACTTCTATTCATAACAAATTCTGGTCAACATGTACGTGGAACTACAACTACAACAATCATTTATTAGTAGTATTATAATTTATATTGAATATTCATATCACTTGCTTCTTTTCAGTCATCGTCAGCTGACCTGTTACCCCTAATGAACGCTTTGAAAGTTTTGAGTAACATGAGTGAAAAAGACAGAAACAAGCTGATCGAACACACGATGAAAGTTAAAAGATCAGGTACTATAATCATTCTAATGTAATATCTACACACATTCAGTATTGTTTTAACTACTGGAAAACTCGATGGTTTTAGCTTAATGTTTATTTTACAGAGGATGAACACTCAATTTCACACTGGAAGAACAACCTACATAAAACTAAAACAAGTCCGTCGATAAATATCGCAAACCTAGACGAAAACAAACAATCGCATATTGGATCTAAAGAAACTAATAAGGAACATTTTGCAGCCAAGCAGATCTGCATACCAATCAATCAGATACGGAACAAAACGCTCAAGTCCAAGGTAAAAACGATTGTAGTCTGCAAACATCTCTTCTGAAACCAAACTCCTCACCGTGCTCTCCCTGACTGCGCACTTCGCACATTAGTTGTGGATCAATGTGAGGAGTTGGATTCATAAGCTGTTGAAACCAATACATTTTTTCACGAACCTTTTAATTATTGGATAAGTTCTGACAAACGCAGCCTACCATAAATGTTCCGGATAAAAGAAACGATAATTTGCAAATTTGACATTTTAGATAAACAAACGTACGCATACCCAAGGGCCGGTCAGCACGCCATCACCAGACGATAGAAGTTTGTCCATCGTCGAGCTTGAAACAACAGAAACAGACGATTCAATTCCTGAATCAAAGGTGACACCCACAATAACTATACACAACAACAACACACACTATCATCGTCCGAAAGCTGGCAATGGACATATAGTTGTTGGTGGCAACGAGTATGATGGCGTTAGCAAGTTTACTCAAAGTACGCCTATTTGAAAATTCAAACCTATATATTAGCACATCTATTTAGTTATATAGCAGTCTGCTTTTATGAAAATAAAACTACATTTAGTAGTACATGTATATCACGTTATGTCTTTTAAAAATAAAATGTAGTTTACAGTTTTATATCATTTCACTGTGCTTTAAAAAGGGTTACCGTTTTGGTAAATAAGCAACTGACTATATATTATATTAATAATATATTTGGTGTGAACAAATTGAAGCAACTTACAAGACATACTAGTAATATAAGTGAAGTTGTCCAGTCAAAAGCTAATTAGGTTTGATTTCAGGTGGCGAAAAATACCTGTATAGCACAAGAACGGGCGACAAAATTAACGTGAGTGATGACGTTCTGGCAAGAGCAGTGCAACAAACAGAAAGTGTAACTAAAAGTGAATTCGATGCAAATGGCGTCAGAGTTACCAACTTCAAACCAAAGGTATATCGAAAAACAAATAAGTCTAGATTTAGCACAACTACAGTTTTGGAAATGTTAGTTGGAAATTATTCAACAATAACAGAAGATAGCGATGACGACACCGTATTTGAGCAAACCGACAGGGAAACATCTTCTGCGAGGAAAACGAAAAGTGGATGTGAATTATATGAATTGTAAAAGTTTGAATCCTTGCGAGGGCCAAAACGAGTATCGACCGGACAGCCCGACATCGAGGATATCGGACTTCTCGGAAGATCCTCCGGTTGGTAAAAAACAGCCTGTATCTATACTAGATAACAGTCAAGCGCACGATTCGTCTGAAGAGATAAGCGTGGATAACATAGATCACTTTGTGGAAGATGATGGCGATATGACCTTAGTGGAAGAGACAAGCCCACGTGAAAATTGTGATTCAATTGATTAAGTTCTGGACAATATGATAATTGCGTCAAATAAAATGACAATGTTTAATGAGTCCGATTCCACTCGTAAAATTAATGAACGTGAGAATTACTTTAAACCTGCGTGGACGAGTGCAAAAAAGATAGTTTGATTTGTTCGCCCTGTATATAAGCCTGTTAAACTATTTCAGTGCTGGAACCGAATTTTGAAGGCCTTTGAAAACAGTTTGGATCCAGATGAGACGCCACATAACGTGGCGTCTCATCAGGATCCAAACTGTTTGCTATTCTGATAGTATCCTTTGAAAAAAAAACATGAAGAAAAGGCTAATTTAAGAAATTCAGCAGACGACATTTTAGCAGACGACAAATTAACCAGCATGCAAAGGGTTAATGTTGATAATGCTACAAGTACAATACCTAAAAGTAGATCTGATCCCAAGGACTGTCTATCGGAAGACCCTGTGTATGCGGACTGGGCAAAACTTGTCGGTCGTCGTTTTCAGACAAAATCGGTGAAAAGGATAGACGCAGAGGCCCGGGCTGTTTCTGTACGTCAGGGACGTTCATTACCTGCTTAACTACACGGATCTAGTATACAGCGTGATGTGTTTTCATAAACAAAAGCTGTGTCGAATAGAGCGCCACATTACCAGAATAAGCGTTTTTTAAGGATTGATGTTCAGAACAAATATAGTGCGCTCTTGAAAAAGTCAATATTCTCTAAACTCGCGTACTAGTGTGTGTATTTGTAATTTAAACAGTATGTAATATTTTGATACGTTTCCTTATGTGAAATTGATTTTTGAAGTTGTTTCATATTTAAGACAATATGATATACAGTCAATCTTGTATTAAGAGACCACTCAAGGGAGTAATCAATAGTAATCTCTTTTATAAAATGGTCTTTAAAAAAAAGTGTATTAGACTCTTAATATAGTCCTATCATAGTTTTAATATGGTCACGTGATAATGAATTTCTATAACAGTCTATTGTATGCTTTTTTCAGCCCTTGGCATCCGAGAAAGCAAGTTCACGATCTGGTTTAGCTCTTTACTGTGTATAACTGGTACATGTACATCAAACCAGTCTTAACAATAAAACGCTTAGTTTGAAGAGATCATCAAAATAAGGAAAACGAGGAAAACGCGAAAAATAATTGAAACAATTCTTATTCAATGGGAAGAGTTAAATTACGTATGAACAAATGTGTGAACATGATTGTGTGCAAATAATTTGTTAAAGAACCCATTGCCAGTGTAGCAGAAACATTGGTGTATATACATGTACATGTAGTTTCCTAACTAAACATGTATAAATCGTGAATCAAATGGCTGTATAGACTGTATAGACTGTATAGACTGTATAGACTGTATAGACTGTATAGACTGTATAGACTTTGCATTCGTAATCATACTGTATTGTATACCATAAATACAATACTGTGGACTAGACACGGAAGCACTTGTATACAGTGTGTATTATATGTAGACAGAGCTCGAGATAATATGCGTATCTGCGTATTTACGCATTGAAAAATTTAAAAAACGCTTTAAAAATCGGCCCAGTGCGTAACATTACGCAATACAAAGTAATACGTTTTTTAAATCGATTAAAGTGCGTAACCGGTTTAATCAATACTCACGATGAGTTTTTAAAGTAAGTTAACCTTTGTATCAAAAGAAAGTCAATCAAAATAAGCTTGTAACAAAATGGCGTCCCATCATATTTGTGGATCGAAAAAGGGACGTTTTTAGCGCATAGCGGGTCCTTTGGGAATATTTCACAGAAAGTCTGTTCATATCATCATTTAAAATGTATTCTGTTTGCATTTATAAATAACAAATAATAATATTTCTAGATTAAACACGCCATTTACTATGTCAGTTTTCTATTGAAATTGAAAATACGCTTCAATATTCCTAAATACTCTTTATTGCTGAAACAAAGGAGTAAAATACGCTTTAACAGTAATATCATGGGGTAAAAGACCCTTTAGACTAAAACCTTATCTGGAGCTCTGTATGTAGACGTATCATGTTTGTATGGAAACAGCACACCATCAATTACACGCATTAATTGCACAGTTATGAAAGATGTCTAAATGTGACTTGCCCCGACCCCCCTCAAATGCTTTGAATTGACCGTACCAATGCGGGGATCCTAGTTTTAATCATTTTATGTTAAGTGTTGTGTTCTATGTATTGTCCTGTATTGTATACGTAATAGGTCACTATCCTTAAATATAAAAAAAAACAGTAAAGGGGAGAATTTCTCTCCTGGTAATGTTTCTAAAAGTTCATTATTCCTGTATTTGCAATATTTTAATCAGCTTTTATACTGCCCGCTTATTGTTAAGTTCTTATATGTTGTTATTTGCTTCATGTATTGTGTTAAATATTTTTTTAAAAACTATTATTTTAAATGAACGGTTAAACATATCAACGAGGCAATGCGGCAATACCTCTAGAACTCTGTATACATGTGTCCGTGTGAGTGAGAATTCCTATGGAAATGTACGTGAGAACTTTGTGCATACCGTACCATCACTGCATCCGGTTGTGAAATTCAAATCATTCGCATAGGAATGTCGATATGTATTCTGATAAAAACCATACATGCATATTTTGCGGTTTGTCAAAATACCATTTGTATATGACATTGAGCTGCATTAAATAAATTGAATCAAGACCACACAGATAGGGATACGTTTGTGAACATCACAATATTTAATTAAATATACGGACATAACATATCTCCTTTATGTTAATAAGTCAGAAAATATAATCTGAGTTATGCCACAATAGTGTAAAGAAATGCTATCAGCAAAAATGATTTTCAACACACGTATCAACCGAAGATAAACGTAAAGATAAAGGCATGGGTTTATAGTCTGATATTGATTCTAGGCTCATCTTCAGCCGGTTGTCACATTCCCCCCCCCCCTCGATCACTGGGATATAAGTAGTCTGTTTAAATTTCTCGATTACGTTACCATCCACTTTAAAACTTTCCAAAATTACATCATTCAAACAAATTTACAAGGTAAAAACATCACAGGTATCTCACATCAACATTCGACAAAAATGAAATAGGAACACGTGCATTATTATAGAATCACGTCGTAGTTAGCTGTTATAGTATACCACCAAAATCTCTGGATTTGACGTTTATAATTTATTGTGAACAGTATTGGTCGAGTTAAACAAGCAATTAAGAAAATTAATAAGGATATCAGCAGTACGCTAGAACGGGAGTCTGATATTTCATGTGATGAACTGCTCATTAAAATGTCACTATTTTAACCATACCCGTACATTATATAATTTAGAATGGGACTTAATTGTATAGTGTTTTATTTGTTGATGTTACACGACTGATAAAATAAGAGAACATAAATAATATGAAGTTATTTAGAATTAGTTTTTCAATTATACAGTGAGGTCGCCAATAACGGAACACTAACTACGTTTCATCCGATTGATTTATTAAACACTCTTATTTGACTTCAACTCTAGTATAAATAGAAACAGTATTTCTTGCTTTTTCACATGCACTTAAATTTTATTAATTTAGTGCTGCTTTATTTTCAGAAATTAGCGTAGACTTTGGCAGCAGTTTACCCCAATACCGAAACATCTTATCAAATAAGAAAATACGTTACCTAATGGTTGGACGCAAAGGGGGCCAGGGGCCGTGTTAAAACATTGTGTTACACTGTACATGGGTCAAAACAAAGTATATGAGTGAAATTAAACATTACTGATGATTTACTTTCAGTTTACAAAATAATTTACATTTCACATATAATAATTGACAGAATAACATTATACACATGTTTATTTAAAAAAAAATCGTTTGTCACCACTTACACTACGATAAATACAAATGTTATAACCAATAACAGTAAATCACTAAACATTGCAATAAGTATAAGTTCATTGGTCATAATAATAACGCTTACTAAACATACGCAGTTTATTGTTCTATGTAATGATAGGGTTTTCCACTTGTAAGGACTCCTGTTTTGATTGCAATAGTTTAAAGTCTTTTTTTTTCAGATATCACACAATAAAATCACATAATTGTAGACATGCCGGAAGATACATGTGTTTACGTTTCTACTTTTTATTTTAAATGTCAAAATCCGGTCAACAACGGATTTTTTTATGATTCTCAAAAAAATGATAACGAGAATAAAATGTGATATATGGGCAATATAGACAGAATCCAAGAGGATACAATCCATGCGGAATTCATTCACTATTATTTACTCCCTTTGTTCAAAACTTGCAAATACATGAAAAGCAAGAGATATGCCAATATCCACTAAATATAGCCATGTATTGGAGATTCAGGCGTTTCAGTAAATTCGATGCGGTCTGAATTTAGACTTCCGATCTTCTTCATTCCATATTCGGTGACGTCACGCCCCCGGGGAGCACTCCCCGAGTCTGCGATGCAGTACACAGACTGAGTGCTCTCCGCTAACGAGTAGTTTGATTGCATGACGCTAACATTGTTCGTCGTCCGTCCAATATTTGCGGCATCCGGATCTTTGCTCTCGGGCGCTTTGCTGCGTTTATTCCATTGGAGCGTTTCGATCAGATCTCTTCTGAATCTCGAACCGGTGAAGACGTAGACGACAAAGATAAACGTGACGTTCAAGTAGCTCAATATGTAGAGTATCGTCTGCAGCAGTAGTGCGAATTCGAATTCCTCTAAGGCCCCGCGAGGGTCCTGCCGGAGTTTCTGCCGTATCTGCTTCAGTCGATGAACAAAGTACAGGTTGTACACAGAGGCAGGAGTCATGGTAACCATATAAATTACGAAGAGCGCAACCACTAGTCCTGGTCCACGTCTTGTGGTCTGTTTGCCAAATTTACACATTTTCTTTTGTTTCTTGCCTTGACGTTGCAGTTTGAAGAAAATAATTGCGTTTCCCGCGAAAAGAAAAACGATCGGTGCTGCATACACCAGAATGAAATCGATCCATTCGTAAACATTGTCCCGAAAGTAAAGCAATTCTATAGTCTTCGGTGCACAAAGCAAGTTATTAACGCCGTGCAACGTCACCATGGCCGGGACGACCAGGTCTATGGCAGAAATGACGACACATATACCCAGTATGACCACGGCCGCGTGCCTGGCTGTGAATGTTGCACGCGCTTTCATCGGGTACAGAACGATCAGCGTCCTCTCCCATGTGACCGCCACGAGCAGCCATGCGGAAATGTGGATACTCGCATACGTCAGGTACAGCTGCACCTTACATCCGGAGTCGCTGAGGTACCGGATATCCGTTTTCCAGACGATGTGGATCCAGTTTCGTAGCGGGCCGCTTAGCAGAATGACGGTGTTCGACAGAGTGAGCGCCAGTACATAGATCGCCGTCGAAGACAGCTTCCGGGAGAGACGAAGCAGAACCAGAAATGTAAGTGCATTTCCGGCGAGGCCGATGAAAATAAATATCGGCGGAAAAACTGTCCACAAGCGCATGCGTACTTCGCCATAATGCCCTTCTGAAAAGTTGTGTGCGTGTGGTTTTACTAACACCATCTCCAAATGTGTCGAATTCATGTTGTATGCTGACTAACCGATTCAAGGTCTTACGAGGCTGCTTCTGTGAGAGCAGTATTGATTGTTTTGTCATTACACTTGCATGCTATTTTACTTATCCTTAGGTATTCATTTAAAATACACATTAACAATTGAAGTCCAGAAATATATAATCTTGCAATTACATATCGTTACTTAAAGTTCACCTCGTTTATTAATGTATCTCAGTTAACGGTAGATCCTTCGTTTTAATCCAAAGCATCTTATAACGAGGAATAAAACGTCCGATAGAAAGATCAAACATATCATTTCTTCGGCACATGCGCACATAATGCTCTCGCGCACTGGCCGAGTGCCAATCCTGTCAATTGCTTCGAGTCTCACATTCACCGACACGTTATCCACATGGGCGGCGCTTGATAGGCGGAAATTGCGCGTGCACCCTCCTACGTCTCCACCGTAAAATAATTTGAGAATAGAGCTGTCAATCAGTCCATGCAAGTTAGTTTTGTTGCGTCTATAACGCATTCAAGATCTGCACAAAAGCGTTACTGTGACATACACGAGTTAATAATCGTGACTACGCGTTTTATACAAACATTGGTTGTCAATGGTGTTCTTTGTTTACCATCTAAGACTCCTGGTACCATACCCTTCTATGCTACTGAGCTCTTTATGCGTTCATTTAATTTCCCCAAGGTACTGGGTCAGCCATACATTCTCAGTCATGCGCACTGTATTGAGAGGTTCTGTATTGCCGACCACAATACTTTTCATTTCCAATGCTTTGATGACACAAACTGAATGATCGACTAAAAAGAATGATCATTGACGCTATCAATAATTAATACACTTTTGTGAATATTGTCTTAAAAATACAAAAAGCAAATTACACTATCCAATTATTCACTTTTGTTCTTGAATGGGAACTGAAATTATTCAGTCACAACATATGGAAAGCAAGCATAATGACTTAATGCTATCGAGTTACCTGTTATGCATGGTTGTCAAATGAAAACAACATGGACAAATAAATGTGACCGGATGAATAGAATCATCTGAATGTCTCCGTACATTCAGTACTTCTACTGTAATCAATTCAGATATGAAACACTTATTACCGGTAAACTCGAGCTTTGTTACACACATGACTAATATCTCCGCACAGCTTTGTCAGCTGTGTTCAAGGGCAAATAACTCAGAAATGTATTTGTCACTGGGGATGAAGCGTCGTGCACATCCACACTTGATTGCGATATATATTTAAAGTTTGAACTTAATCGCTTGAGAAATGTGGAAGTATCTCGCTCAACACACTGATATTATTTGATGCGGACATACCGACAGACCAGCTCCATGCGGGGACATTACGTTATGCATGTACATATATACCAAACTCGGTATACAAATACATACAATTCGGTTTCTGAACAATGATAAGCAATTGCGCTCAGTTAAATTAAGATTTGTTTTGAGTTCTGGGTGTTTGTTGGTCAATAAATATGACCTAAGTTTGTAACACTTCGCTTCAGAACGACGATTAGTTGATAAGTGGCGAAGACAAACAGAACTAATGCATTTAAAAAAAGCTGCGCTTCCATATGTACGCATCAATGTTTGCATGCAATAGGACAGTCAAATATTTTTAAATATGTTCAACTGATATATTTTTTGCAAAACTTGCTGGGAACAATTTTCTTGTTTTATAAATAAGTTCTGCTTTATGACGTAGATCCATGATTCTGCAAATTTCATTAACGGTTTAGTTATGGCATTACAAACGTTGCAAAAGTATAAGTGCAGCACAATTATGTATTCGATAGTCATGTATGATCTACATAAAAAATGCTTTACAACTAAACACAAGTGACTAATACGCCCGCACCGCTCTGTCAGTCATGGCAACCATGCCACGGTCAAGTTCCATAGCACATAGCCAAGGAATAAGAGTAAGTGATGACATATTTCAAGTTTGAATTTAATCGCTTGAGACAGTGAATGTAGAAACGATTATATACATATAATACAAAGTAATTTACACATGAACATGTCAGAACCCCGCAGAAAAATCAAGTGCAATACTTTCTGGAAGAGTTTCAATGGCATGTGCAATGTACTTCAAATTACTTCATAGCGTCATAATGATGGATCCTGTATTTGCATGACTCACACGACCATCAACATGTTCTTTAGGATCTAGCATAAGTATTCTTGTGAATGAGCATTGGTTTGCTGAAATATTCACAATGATCTGACAATATCCACACCCAATTGAGACATTGTAGAACATTCACATTCTGTTGCATCGGTGTTTAAGACTGACCATGCATATGATTTGAAAGCGATGTATGCGATACAAACATATTTCAGAGAAAAAAAGAAGAGATTATTACATGTGTATTGATGGTACTTACAGACAATATTCGATGAAAAGTTAATGCTTTGCTAAAACTATCGTATTGTCGTCGAACGCTTGAGAGGCATATATGTAAATAGTGTTTTTCGATTGAAATCTTGTAACTAACATTCAAGCGTAAATGGATAGGAGCAATGTTTAAGAATGATTTAATGACTCGGGATTTTTTTTATCGCTCGGATAAAAGGTCGACAAACTGACATTATCATTTTTGTAAATAAGAGGGCGGAAAAAAATCATTAACTATACTTATGTTCTGCTATTGGGGCTCGATAAGTCATTGCCTGCGCGGGTACTACTTAAATGTACCCCGGGTACTCTTAAGTATTCCTTAAATGTACCCCAGATACCGAAAATATACTAACGTATCCGGAATTCTAACGCTAAATTAGTCGTTGTCGGCTATTTTTTTCTCAAATTTATTATGTTAATTATCGAAACTCATACTCAAAAATCATGTTGAGGCATGTTTTGTTCAAAGATAATTTTGTTTCATATTCCGTAGCGCGTTTTACGACATCTGATTTTGGGCTGGAATAAAACTCGGATACAGTCTAAATTGGCTGGGTACGTTTTAGTATATTTTCCGTACCCGAGGGCCATCTAAGCATACTTAAGAGTACATTTAAGTAGTACCCGACTAACCCGTGCCGGCAATTACCAATCGAGCGCTATTGGGGAATTTCCGATATTGGCGACTCGATCGTATTCCATATTTTAGTAAACGAATGTAACTTGCAAAGAGTTACTGCTTGAATTCTCCATGGCTTTTGACAAGGTCCCCCATCGACGTCTATCAGCCAAGCTCCACCACTACGGGATCAGGGGCAAGACTCTGGGATGGATCGAAAGTTTCCTCGCACACCGACAACAACAGGTGGTACTCGACGGTAAGACATCTTCTCCATTACAAGTGACAGCAGGCATCCCACAAGGTACAGTCATAGGACCCCTCCTGTTCCTATTCTACATCAATGACTTGACAGGTAGAGTCTCCTTCACAGCACGCCTCTTCGCAGATGACTGCCTACTATACAGGACCATCGGCTTCGCGGAGGATTGCAGTGCACTACAAGAGGATCTGGACCGCCTACAAGACTGGGAGCAGGACTGGCAAATGATGTTCAACCCAGACAAGTGCGAGATGATTCGCATCACCAACAAGCGAAAAGTGATAGACAAGCCTTACTCCATCCATGGCCAAACACTGAAGCAGACGAAGAAGACAAAGTACCTGGGCGTTACCATCGACAACACACTCTCCTGGAACAGCCATATCGACTCAACAGCAAAGAAGGCGAACTAAACAACTGCCTTTCTCCACCGGAACTTATCACACTGCCCACGTGACATCAAGGCAACATGCTTCAAGACACTGGTCAGACCCCAGCTCGAGTATGCGTCGTCAGTATGGGACACACACACAAAGGCCAACATCAGCAAACTCGAGAACTGTCAACGGAGAATAGCCAGGTTCTGCACAGGCGACTATCGCAATACCAGCAGCGTCACTGCTATGATGAGTCAACTGAGCTGGGACACCTAAGCATCCCGCCGCCAACATACCAAAGCAGTCATGATGTACAGAGTCATCAACAACCCGGTAGATATCCGAGCCCGACACATACTGATCCCTACTGGAGTACACACCAGATACCTACAACAACAGATACCTACAACCATTCACCAGCGTGGATTCCTACAAGTTCTCCTTCTTCCCCTCCGGAATCCGACTTTGGAACAGCCTACCAGAAGGAGTTATGCCAGCCCCGTCCCTAGAGGTCTTCCAGACAAGGATGGGTGCGCTGCATGAGTAACTCTGGAGCAAGATGTTTTTAACCTGATTTTAACTGCACATATGTTCCCTTCACTCATGTACAAATTCACAATTGTGCGACGATGTTCCAGAGGGGCCCAGCACTTAATCCGGAGGCAGAAGAAGAAGAAGAAGAGATTGCACAGACTCGGAGGTGTTCAACGTGGAAATGCATTTGTCGATGTTGTATTGTGTTAAATTTCAAATAGATATACCTCGACTTCATTTAAGTCAACGGAAATATTATCGATTGACTTTAAGGTATCTATTTTAATGAATATTTGTATAATGAACACTCATTTCATCCAAGCTCTACATGATAGTATCAATCTAACTTTGACATAACTGACGGCCCAAAGGGCACAATACATCCGAGATTTCGATGAATGGCTATAAAGCTTAAGGCACAATAACCGACCTAGCGATCAATAACATCAGCTATTCACTAGAAAGTGGTTGGGCAGAAGAGGTCAAGAGAGATACGAGTCGGGGCGGCCCTAAGTCAAAGGACTTTTGGCCAAACATCAAACCTTTCCTCTCACAGAAACCCACAAACAAGACAGACAATCCGGTTATATTAAAGTCGGCTGATGGGCAACTCAAACACGGACTCTAGAATACACTCCGTGACTCAAATCAGACCAAAATGAAGATGCAAACACTCTCAACACATTCTATATCAATATCGCAAAGAATATATTATATTACCCAATAATACCCGCGAGGGGAGTCCGGCAGTATTGAAAGATATATTGTCTTTTAATAGCCAGTGATGATATAATGTTTGAATATATGTCTTTTAGCATGTCATTGTGTTATATTTATTATGTCTTCCTGTGCATGTTTGATATCAATAACTAATTATGTGCTTTCTTTTTACAGCTGCTATTATTTGTTATGTATACCATGTACTTTTGTTTGTCGGGAAAAAGCTATTAGCTTATGTTCATTGTTTATAATGTCCGACTTTAAATAAATCTTCTTGTATCTTGTACCTTGAGTTTATTAGTGACGTGTTACCGTCTTAATCGATTGTACCACATTTGAGGACAAGTAAGCAGACAACTATTTGCAAAACATACATTATTAACAACGATAGGATACGAGACTTTTCCTGTATGAAAACATATCTACTGAAGGTTGGAACAATTTAACTGTATTTCGGTGTAGCTGTCAAACCCATGTTTTCACCTTAGTGATAGTGGGACCCATTCCCCTTGCCAAATATGGATATTTTTTCCCCATTCTAAAAAAAAAATCCCAATTATTATTTTTTTTTATTTTTTTTTTGGAAAGAATTGTCTTATGACTAATGATTATTAGACTCTATATCTCAATTTTATTTTCTAAACAACCTACAAAATATATAACCATAATTTATATGATTTTAATCCAAAATGGCTGGAAAACCCCCAGCCCAAATAATGCTTTTGTCGATGAAAATTCTTCCCAATTTGGAAGATTTCGCGACTCGAAAAATCCCCATTTTGCTAGGTACTTTTTCCCCAAATAGACAGAAAAAGGCCTGTGCTTCATGTGTCACCTTGATGATGAGATTATAGATGGCACTATCCGGATTCCGTAGTTCCCCCTATCACGACTGGCCCCACAAGAGGAATCAAGGACTTCTTAGTAAACAAATCATGTTTATCAAGGAATATTTTTAAAGGTTCAACAAATATTTACAATGAGCCCTACAACAAATTCAATCAATTCACTTTGTCAATCAACTTTACTTAACAAATACATTGTTTCTGTTAAAAGTTGGGAGACAATGCATAAGAATGCTTAACACACAGAAGGGTACAATAACACAGACTTGATCACATCATACTTTTTCCAAAAGATAGACCACAATTTATTACATGTTGCCAATTTTTACATTCCTTATTGTACTACAGTGCGAACCTAGCATAACTATAGTTGGCCAGCGTAAAAAGTTTACGTTAGAACGAAATTAACATTGAAAATCTGTTTACAAATAAGGCATTCCAGTCCATCATTGACTTTTTGTGACATAAGCATTTTATTACGGTAGTTTGATTGGGAAATGCAATGAGTTGCTTCAGATCAAATTATAAAAATTCAGGTTATACTTTGGGTGGTATCAGCTTATATTTTTACGAAGAGACAGCTCTTGTTTGAGAAATATTGGGTATAAATGAGGCTTACATTGCAATATCTTACCATGATCGTGTCTTTGTGTTTGTAGCTTCGTTTTGAGATGGCCTCATTAATGCCGAGTGATGATGAAGAAGATGATGTGGCCTCGTATAACAGCGATGAACACTCAGACTTCTTAATTAGTAACATGGAGATGTTTCGGGGAGACGCTGTCTTCACTGACATAACCATAGAAGTGGAGAATAGAAGATTTGCCTGTCACAAAGTTATTTTAGCAGCTGGATCACCATATTTCAAGTTTGTTTTGCTTTCTTATGTAACCGACTCCTCTGAATCTGTTGATGAAATATTTATTTTGACATATCGTTTTATTATAGAACAAAGTATTTTAACAATTACAATATGTAAGACAATGTATTAAGAAGACATTGACCATGGGTACATTAAGAATATCAATACAATCTTCCAATTACATCACCTTCATAAAGTAGCATCCTTGTTCTTGTTATGAAGATATGCCACATTTCAGCTTCATATGTTACACTGATGCAAATGGATATAAAAGTTCACTTACAAATGAAATTAGCCCCCAGTTAATTGATTTCTATGTAAACCGTGTAAAGCGCATGTGCAGAAAAATGGATATCGGCTGTCTAAAAAAATGTTTTGACAAATTTGTAATGGAGGTTGACAGAGTATATGTTAACAAGTAAGTCTAAAATCCTTGTTCCTTCATTTTTGTCACTGCATCTAAGTTTGATTATTGATATTCCAAATTAAAACCTCTACCAAGTGAAGTGAAAATGTAAACAATGTCATGATTTCAATGCAATTTAGGGACTTTTTGATGTGTACATTTTCTTTTCTTTGTTTTAGCTGATTTTTAAAGGCCTTAAAACTATAGCTGTATCATAGTTTTATAACGGTATTAAAAAAATAATATCTTCTGTATTGGCAGGTCCATGTTTTTCTCTGGAATGGAAGAATGTCACAAGAATGTGTTCCGCATGCAGCAGCTAAGCAGTGACGTATTTGAGCTTGTCCTGAAGTTCATCTACACCGGTAAAGTGAACATCACCGCAGGCATCGTACAGGACCTGTTTACCCAGGCTCATATCTTCCAGATTCAGACCTTAGTGAATCTCTGCGTTGAGTTTTTCCAGAAGAACATGAACGAACACAACTGTCTGGCCGCTCTCACATTGGCTGACATCCATGCCCATAGAATGTTATATCTGTATGCGAAAAACTTCACCTGTCAGCATTTCATGCGCTTGGTCCTTGATGACGATTTGTACAAGCTGTCATGCGAATGCATTGTTGATCTGCTGAAAGACAGAAGGCTGGACTGTGAAAACGAACAACTTGTGTATGAAACTGCTGTAAAATGGTTGGAGCATGACATTGTTGCGAGGAAGAATTCTCGATACAAAGTTTTGGAAACGGTTAAATTTCCCATGCTGAAGAAGACCTTTCTTACAGATACCGTTGCAAAAGCGCAGCATGTTGTGAATGATGACAGAGGAAAAGAGCTCCTGGATGATGGCATTCTGTTTCACACGATTCCCGCACGACGACACCAACTCCCTTTGTATCAGATCACTCCACGTTTAAATATGCCGTTTTCAGAAGTCGCAGTTTTACTCGGCGGTAGGTTGTCTGACGGTCTGAGTAATGAAGTGGAATGCTTCGTGGCTGATACTCAAGAATTTTTCAATCTCAAGCAATTGCCTTTCAAAAAGAGAAATGAGTTCTCTTGTTGTACGATTGGAAATGAGATATACGTGTCAGGCGGTCTGAGGAGTCCAGAGTTTTGGAAGTACGATCCTGCATTCGATACTTGGTTACGCGGTCCCAATTTGATTCATGCTCGGAGACGGCACGGAATGTCGGCAGTGGATGAAACGATCTTTGTGCTCGGAGGTTTTGATGAAGACAACGTTCTTGCCACAGTGGAATACTGGAGCCTTGACAGTGGTCGTTGGGAAGAAGGCGGCAGTCTCAATCAACCAGTGGAAAACATGGGATTTGTAGCCTTTGGAAAAAATATCTACCTCTTTGGAGGCAAAAACAATGACGAAGTAGTGACCAATAGTGTACAGTGCTATGATACAGTCACAAAAACGTGTATGACATTGAGTTGTGATTTGCCTGTCAATGATATGTGCTTGAGTGCGGCTGTGTTCAACAACTATATTTATGTCATTGGACTTGAGGGCGTGTTCAGATTTTCGCCTGACAGAGAAAACTGGGACATTCTGCCAGACATGAGCTGCGCACGTGACTTTGTTAGCCTGGCTGTTTTGGATGAAAAATTGTATGCTCTCGGCGGACGTAGGAGGGGAGCGAAAGACAATCTGTACACAGAAACCATCGAGTTTTTCAATCCAGAGACCAACTTGTGGCTGAAGGCACACAATATGCCAGTTCCCATGTATTCATACGGATGTGTAAGGATTTTTCTCAGCAAAAACATGTATTTGTCACGGGGTCCAGGAGAGTTCATTGCACCAAGGTGACTTTAATAAAGTTTAGAAGCTTACGGAACAAACAGTCAAAAATATTGTGTTATTACTCATTATGTAGTGCAGTGCTTAATTTTTCCGTTTAATTACAAGTACATAACTGTACATGTTATATTTTCTTTTAATCCCACATTAAGTATGATTAAGAGACAATAAGAGCAATTAAAGTAGCAAATAATGGAGAATGCAATCTCAATGCTTAGACTTTGTTTACATATACCTTTTTTTATTATTTGATAATTTGAGACTTTAAAAAGCTTTTGAAAAGCATTTTAGATAAATAAATCTCAGTATGAAGGTCAGCTGTGATATTGGTGTAGTATATATTTTTTTTCAAATATCTTGTTTTGTTAAAAGCCATGATCCACAGTTTAATTTTAGTTTTCAACCTATATTTTTATTTTCCTTTCTACTACAGATAACTTGCAAAATTACACCATGTTACGCTTTGCTTGTTTTCAGGAATTTGCTTTGCCCACGGTTGCATTGCAATGTAAGTAAAATTGTCTGACTCGTCTTTGTTAATTCCTGGAGAACCTTCTTTTAAGAGAGTTCAATCCAAGTTTTTCACATTTTCTAGCATGAAAGCATAGAAGTCTTGAATTGAAATCACCACTGCTACATTTAACAAGATATCTTTTTAGTTTGTATTTGCAGTATTTTTTGGATGACTGATTTTTATCGCCATTTATTTATAAAAACGTGTTTATTATTGTGAGAATGCAGTTGCAAAATGTTAAATGTTTAGTTGCACACTTACTTTTATCTGAATGCTGAATAGTGTTTGTTTGTATTATTTATTTTGCTGTTTATTAAAAATGAGAAATATATCTGCAGTTTGTTCAACCACTCTGTACAACGAAACTCTTGAACTTCTTGTTGACTTTTTATGGGGTATATATATATGTGTGTGTGTGTGTGTG